>AZBX01000377.1:0-12684 GCA_000757755.1 Steinernema glaseri
AACAATAGAAAACTGCGGTGAAAAACAGGACAATTAATATTTTCTCAATAATATAAGGTGAAATTCCAAAAAAATCGAGTATCGATATCGAGTATCGGGATCGACTTTTTTGAGAAAGTATCGAATATCGAGTATCGAGTATCGACTTTCAAATATCGAGTATCGCACAGCCCTGATTCACATGTTGTTTGATCTAGATTTCGACTGTTGGTAGTTGTCCATAGCTGGAGCACAGAACCAGCATTTGGTTCCGCTAAAGAACAAAATTGAGCCGCCATTACGACTCCCAGTACGACTCCCTTGTACTTAGAAACTAAAAATTTCTGATTCTGACTTTGGTTTTACTCAGTATGATTTGGCTATGATCGGCCTCCAAGAAGGTCGAATAACAGCCCTGCTGATTATCACTAATTCGTCCATATTTGACTGTCCATATTCTTGACCTACCAGCCGAAGGTAAGATCAAAGCACATCTTTATCGAATGCGGACCAAGTCCTTTAAAAATTCGGTCCGTAATTGCTCCCGTAATTCGGTCCGTAAAGACCCGCTCTGAGAACCTGCTGGTAGTTTTCAACAACCTAAAGTGCGAAGTACACTCAAACTATCGTTGATTTATGGTCGAGTTCGTCGATATCTGTGGGAGGGCGCACGACAAAACAGTGCTAATAACATATAGTCGCGACTGATGTCCAGAATATGAACGGTCAGGGCGGAATTGGTGATGACCAGCATGGCCTGTAAGAACAACGACACATGCTGACCAAGTTAAGAAGACTAAACCTAAGAGGACCCGCTTTAGACGGTCTTCTTGCCCCTGCTCAGTCCAAACGTCAAAACCAATGGCACGAAGCTGGCAAAGACGGTGACTTGTCCGGCGGCGCCAGGAGTCCCCGAGCTCTTCGAGGGCGACGAACACATCTCGGCCACGTGGACACAGTCCTTCGAGAACCCCATAGCTCAGTACTTCCAGACGCTCAAGTTCATCGCCGACACTCAGGCAAAGCAGTGTGCATGTGAGTGCTTTTTTAGATCCTCTAAAACACTGTAAAAGAAAGCTCTTTAATTCAACGATTCCTACGCCAAATCATACTGTACCTCTTATACAAAATGACCTTTAGTCACAATCCAACAAGATGAGCTGCTGGAGCAGCTGAGGAACGAGAAGTTCGACCTCGGGATCACTGAAGTGTTCGACGCGTGTGGCCTTGGTAGGCTCCTTTGGCAATGGACAAGAGACTGAAAGGACAATGGTTTCAGGGCTGTTCGAAGTGTTGGGCATCAAGGCGCACATCGTGACGTGCTCCACGATTATGTTTGAAGGCGTCGCCAAGCACATAGGACTCGACTTGAGCCCGAGCTACGTGCCAAGTGAGTTTTATCTAAACAGGAATGTTTGCGAGTTGGCCAATTTAGTAATTTTTTGGGAGTGGGTGCATTTCATAGGTCACAATTGACAACTTTCAGCTGCCATCAGAAAATCATGGATAAAAAAGTCAAGTTTTCAACATTTAAAAATCTTTAAAAAAATAATTCGAGGAGATATCAGCTAAAAATTGTTGGCTAAATTACTGAATTGCACATCTAAAAATTACTAAAAAACAACGATCAAATGCATCCACTCACAAAAATTACTAAATTGGCCAACTCGCGACGGTTCCTATTAAGCTTTTATCTTTTTATGTGTTATTTAACTCAATTTTTGACCTTATCACTATTCCCTCCATCTAGGCAGCATCTCCACGCAGTCCGACCAAATGAGCTACTTGGACCGGTGGAACAACTTCGTCTCCGGCGAGTCTTTCAACGCCTTCTACGACCGGGTCGCCTCCCAGGAGCACAAGATGTTCCAGAAGAAGTTCGGCGACGATTTCATCAGCCTCGATGTAGCCCTAACTATTCTTCCTTCCTCTAAGTCGTCGTTTTAGGAAAAGATCGCCCAGGCGAGCTTCGCTTTCGTGAACGCCGACCCTCTGGTGGACTTTCCCAGGACGATCAACGCGAAGGTGGTCTACGTGGGTGGCATAGCCGTCAAGGAGACCAAACCTCTGGATAAGGTAGGAAGAGGGGGTGCAAAGGTGAAGTAGAAGAGCAGCTTTCCAGTATTGGGAAGACATCATGAACCTCCGGAAAGACGCCTTCATCGTCTCCTTCGGCATGTACGTCCAAGGCTACACGATGCCGGAGCCTATGAAGAAGGCGCTCCTCGCCGCGTTCAAGGAGTTCCCCCACGTGACCTTTATCTGGAAGTACGAAAAAGAAGAAGACGAGATCGCCAAGGGCCTGGACAACGTCCTCACGTTCAAGTCGATCCCTCAGGGCGACCTTCTTGGTGCGTCCCTTCTGCCCATCGCCCCTTATCGGCCTTCTTCAGCTCACAAAAACCTTCGAGGATTCTTGACGCACGGGGGCATGAACAGTGTGACCGAGGCTTCCCACCGTGGCGTGCCCCTCATCACCGTCCCCATCCTGGGCGACCAGATGAGGAACGCGAAGATGGTGGAGAGGATGGGGACGGCCATCCATCTGCACAAGAGTGACCTGGCCAACGCTGATAAGGTCATCGACGCCTTCAGGAAGCTTCTTACTAATGAGAGGTGAGTTGGGGTGGATTGGAGACGGAGTTTTGGGATCTTTTCTGAGCGGCTGTCCAGGCCGAACTACTCTAATGGAATTCAAGCATATTGTGCCTTATTTCATTTACTCTGTGGCCGTATTCATGAAAGTGTGAAGTGCTTCACACTAACTTCACAGTCGCACCAAAACCAGCTCTCACACCTAATCCATTGAGAAACTGAGGAGCACAAGAACCTGGGAAGCCTCCCATCTCATTTCATTCAGAGCCTGGAATGAAAGACATAGTAACTATAAAGTTAGTGTAAGAGCGAAATACTCTGACTGAACTTTACGGTTGGTCTAAACAGCTGAATTTCTGGAACTAAATTCTGCCGTCCATTTGAGAAGATCAGCTTACAGTGTAGTGACCCTGACTGTGACTTATTGTGCCTTATTTCATTTACGATTGGTTCAATCAAGGTGAAATTCTAGAATTAAAATCTAAATCGTCCATCTGAGAGGAGCAGTTTAGAGTGTAGTCACGTTCGACCCTGAGTGTCACCTTTTGTCAAAGTCACTTTTTCCTTGCCGCTTTCGACGAAAAACATCGATTGAAATCGTTTATAAAAGAAGATGTTACACATGCGTTGTCCACTTGGCAGTGCAGAGCGCCGGGTATCAAGGTCAATGAAGTGACCTTAATTTCCCGAACAGAGTAACGTGTTAGGTCACAGGAGAGATTACTGCATAGCCAGTAAATCATTCGTGTTTCATGGACATGGCATGGAAACCAAACCATAGCCACCTTTCTGCGAAAAGGGTTTGGGCATTACTTGCTTCTTTCTCCCTGTTAGGTAAAGAGTCAATAGTAGAACCACTAGGGTAATGTTTGGTTAGCATCCTGGTTAGCGTCTTCTTTAGCTGTTTTCGACATGCCATCCACACATGGGACTAACAGTTAAGCAAAACACCTTGTGGTGATCGATAAAAGCGTATATGTAAACACAAAGTATAAGCCACACTTCGTCTTTCCACATCCAAGAAGAATTAACCGTTTAAACGAGTCACGAAAGTGATCTAGAGTCCGGGTATATGTGTTTTTTTTTGTGCGGACAACGTTCAACTTGGCAAATCCAAGGATTATACTTTGGAACATGGCTGCTTTCTCAGCCTTCAAGCTAACTAAATAACAGCAGAAAGTAAGGGACATCTTCTGATTGAACGATCAAGAAGGAGAGCCTACCGCCTTGAATCACATGCCTCTTTCTAGCTACTCCATCGAGGCGAAAAGAGTGGCGGCGATGATCGCGAACCGACCGATCCCCGTGAAGACGCTCCTGGTGCGCCACGTAGAGTTCGCCGCGCAGTTCGGACAGCTCAAGAAGCTGGACTCCGTCGGGAGGACGCAGAGCTTCATCGTCTACCACTCGCTCGACATCTGGGGAGCCATAGTGCTGGCTCTCGCCACGATCGTTTTTGTGCTGCTTAAGATTGTCTTGGTTCTGCTCAGGAAGCTTCTGGCGAGCAAACCCAAGAAGGACTGATGGAGTGTATGTAAATAAAATGAACATCTGGCTTCGGGGAAATGTAAATGAAGGTTGGGCATAGCGATTGGTGGACATGTCTGCAGTGTATACTCGGGGAAATCGTGCCAGGACCATTGTCACTCCAGGATAGGGTTGGCCCAAATCGAACAGACCACCCGCAACATCGTCTTCACACTTCTTAAATTTTCATAAAAAAGCGCGCGTTCGAAAAATCGAAAAAAATTTTTTTCATGATTTTCTCTTGCACTCTGCCTCAATAGATAGAGCGAAGGACACTCTATTTTGTAGGCTATAGAACGTCTTTGTTTTCCGCCTTATTTGCTAGAAAATTGAAGAAGTTTGAAGAGGACGCTGAGGGTGATAGGTTCGGTTCGGCCAAACCTACTCCAGGATGTTCGGCTACCCTTTACATGAGCTCAGCAGACAAGTACCTTTATTGGAAACGACCATATGGACACCCGCTAATCGTATCTGGATCTCCGAAGAAGTGGATCAAGCAAAGAATCTTCTCCCTCGACCCTCGTCCTGCTTTAAGGAAGTCTTCAATTAGGAGAATGTATTTATTCGACTCATGGAGAGCACAAACAAACTCAGGGCACTTGGGGAAGAAGGCAAGAGGAAAATGCGCACATTATGACTGAGGGAAACCCGCAAATAAAATTCAAAACAATTATAAGTTACAAGGCTGGTGGTGGCGGAGCTGCTTAGGTCGAGAGATAGGACGATTTATCGTCCAGTCTCCCTACTAGAGCAGCTCTGGCCCTCGGCTCGACCCTTTACGAGCGGAAGTTGGGGTGGTCGCGCGGGCTGGGTCCTCCCAGGTCGCCGACGAACTGCTCCTGGGTGTGTGGCTTCAGTCCACAGGGACGACGGAACTCCTGGCCCAACTCGTGGATCCACTTGTTGCTGACCCACTTGACGCCGGTCAGGACGGGGCAGGCGGCGTGACGCGTGCGGAGGTCTCCCTCGCCGCTACGGTAGAGGTTGTACCAGAAGAGGGCGTCGTGGTGGGACGGCATGACCGTCGTCTTCAGCTCGGTGAAGACCGTGCCGCCGCCCATCTCCGGCTGCGACATGTAGAACAGGACGGTGGCGATGCGGTTACCCGTGCCGAGCGACTCGAACGACTTGACCTCTTCTTTCTGGAAGGTGGAACATGATAAAAAGCTACGTTGATATAAGGTGCTACAGCCCTGTACCCAGAGATGGGCAAACCAACTAACCGAACGGTTTTTGGAAACTTTTTTTTCTCGTTTTTCATTGTTTCTCATAAATCCATAAAAGGAGAAAAAACGCGAAAAGTAAAGGGAAAATGTTATGAAAAAACTGTTCACAAAAAAACCCCAGAAATTTCCAAAATCTGCAATTCGGTATGGAAAAAAATCATTGAATCGTTTAATTAATTTCTATTTTGCTTCTAACTTCATTTAACTTCTAACAGGTTATGGGTGCACTAATTACAGGTGTTAAACGACTTTTTTGACCCTCTAACCCACCACAAGTTCAGCATATCCTCCGCTACATTTTCAGGATTTAAAAATTTTTTTTGTTCAAAAAGGAGTTAAAAATTTCCGAATTTTTGTCTTTTTTCGGTAATGGAAATTGCCAAAAAACCAATGTCCGGTCTCGACACGACAGTCCAATGGTTTCCGGTTCAAAATTTCCGGATTTTCGTCTTATTTTTCGATTTTTGTCTCACCCCACTTACCCTGGCAAAGTCGAAATGAGGGTCGTAGTGTCCTCCGATACCGTAGTTGGCGATCTGCAGCTCCTCTGCCGTCTCCTGCTCCAAGTTGGTCATCAAGTCGATGCGCTGGTTCACACGGTCGACCACCTCGTGCTCGTAGCCCTTGAGCCAGGCGGACTTGCTGATACGGTAAGAGGCGGTTTCCAGCTGTCCGGTGACGGAGTTCTGGACGGTGGCGCGGTTGAGCTTCGGCTTGGCCAGCTCCTGGATGACTTCGATCTCGTCGTCGCTCATCACCTCCTTGAAGAGCACGGCAAGGGGGTTGAAGCGCAGGATCTCGACCTTGAAGGGCGCCAGGATGAGGAAGGGGCGGTCACGCTTGTAGTAGCAGTAGAGCTGCGAGGTGGCCTTCTGGCTGACAGGGACTTCATCGCGGCAGAGGGCTTCGTAGATGTCGCGCTCCACGTTCTCCAGTGCCTCCGTAGGACGGATGTTCACCACGGCGGGGATGTTACGGCGCATGTCCGAGCGACGGACGCCCTCCTGCTCAAGAAGGTCCTCGTACCACTTGACGTTTCCCTTGGCGCGGGGGTGGCTAGGAGCTGGAAAGATCGGAGGTTCGGGAAGGTGGACCAGCCCTACTCACCGATCCTGTAGAGCTCCTCGGTGAGCTTCAGTGCGTGCTTGAGGTTTCCCTGCTTGTACATGGAGAAGCCGAGGTACTCGAGGATGTCTTCCATGCTGGCGGTGGGCGGGTCCTCCTTGACGACGCGCTTCTTCGCCTCCTCCATCCACAGGATCGTGTGGTAGAAGTCCTCCGCGTTGTACGCGACGCGTCCGATCTCGAAGCAGTCGTGCGCGCTGAAGGGGCGGCTGTACTGGATCTTGCGGATCTTGCCGTTGGCCAGGTCGGTGGTGTCGAGGCGGTAGGTGTCCTGAAGGAGGGGGTGTTATCGGGTGGGTTTGAGATTTGGGTTAGCCATTAAACCCACTTGAACAATAGCATATGCTACCCTATTTTTATTCTTTAAGTTATTATTTGGTTTTAAGCCCTCTTCCAACCCTTTCAAGCCCTTGGTTGTGTATCCTAACGTAAAATAAATATAACAGTCGTTTTTCAGTACTACGCGGTTTAAGATTTGGGCTAGCCTAGCCCTTTTGCACAATAGCCTATGTTACCCTGATAAGGGTTTCAAGCTGGTCTGTGCAACACTCAAAACACAGATAAAAGAAAAAAAAGTAACTCAAAAGTCAAAACTTAAATGTTAACATTTTTCATATGGTATAAACAATTAAAAGTCGACCAAATCGAATCGCTCGCCGCTAAACATTTATCTGCTTTTCTTCCCAAAATAGCTTTCTTCCCGACGGAAAAACGAATTTTTCCAGTAAGAAAAATTCGTTTCGAGTTTTGAGCAAAAATCTCAAAAGTCAAAACTCAAAAGTTGCACATCCCTGGTTTCAAGCCCTCTGGAAACCCTTATCAGGGTACCATAGGGTATTTGATCAAATAGGATGGGATTGTACTGCTATCCCAAGTACGCCTTGTGTCCGAAATGAAAAGTTTGGACCAGCCATTAAGCCAGAGCAGGATCAGATAGGATGGAATTGTACATCTTTTGTCCAAAATGAGAAAATGATATCAGTGGGGACCTTTTTTCTTGGCCTAACGTTATTATCACCCTTGGCACCCCTACCTGAAGCCGAAGGAGTCCAGTAGCCGCGCCACTCAGGTCCTCAGCAGTAGGGTAGGCACTAGTACGGGTCTCGGTGAAGTTACGGATGAAGAAGTCGGCGTTGTTGTTGCGCATCTTGTGCTCAACCTCCTTCCACGTGGACGTCATCTCCTTGATGAGGCGGAACGCGTTGATCGGGTTCATCACCTCCTGGACGCCGTTCTTCGCGAGGCGCGCGTTGTTCTCCTCGTACTTGGCGACGAAGTCCTGCAGCTCGGCGATGCGCTGCTTCTCCAGGGAGATGTAGCGCTCGATGATGCTGGGGATGTCCTGCTCCGCGGTGAGCAGCTTCTGCAGATCAGCTACCGACGTGAACAGGTCGGCGCGGGCGCCGATGGCGACCAGCGCCACGAGAAGAAGGAGTCTCATCTGAAGAGAGTGTACTGTAGGTAGGGGTCACGAAATCGAGCCACGTTTAACAAAGCACGAACAGTAAAAAGAGGGGTATATAAAGCCAGAATACTGACCAGAAAAGAGGGGAACGGGTGCCTTAAAATGTGCTGAAAAAATAGGAAAATTTGGCTATATAAAAATCGTCGTGTGTCGTACACAACATACTTTAGTATTTGCAGCATTAAGTGAACGATTTTTGTTTCTTTTGATGGCTTCTACGGTCCTAATATATATAATATACGACTTAAGACGTCTTGAGAGTAACGGCATAAAAATACCAAGGATCACACATGTTAAAGCTCCTTTTAACACTCACAAAAGAAACAGAGAATAATCTTCTTCCTCTTCACGAAAAATCGCGAAAACGCTTTGTCAAGAAGCGCCTAATCGCACTACAAAGCCGGTGGGAAGCCCTCAGCAAGCTGTTGGGCCCGCAAATGACCCTTCGATTGATCGGGCGCCAATGGAACGTTCGAGAGCTCCGGGCGGAAGCGTTGCGTTTTTGTTGTTGTAAATTCGCTTCTTGTTGCGGTGAAGACGACTTGTCAATCGAGGACATAAGCGCGCCCCATTTCCAGTCAATAGGAATGTGCAGCGCTGCTTAAAATCTGTGGATAGAGGACGAGTGGCGATGGTCCCAGCGCGACGCGCTTTCACTGGCGGAGCACGAAGGAGAAGAATTAATGTTTCCTATTTTTGTGGGATTCGGAACTGGCTTTGTGCCTTGCAAAGGAGAGATTCCATTCTGGTTTGGAGCCTAACGGAATTTTATAGGGAATTTTTGATTGCAAAGGGTTCAATTGGCGCTAGAGAGGCCAAGTAGGAGCAGAGAGATGGGAATGGAGTGAAGGGATGAGTAGGCCAAAGAATGAATAATGAGATGTTTTGTTTCGGCTTTGCCAAGGGGGAAGTAGCATAATGTTGGGGTAAGGGCTTAGGCCGTTCTTAGTTGGCGAAGGAAGCAAATGCACTGTTCTTAAGGGTATCCTAAGTACAGTAAATTCTTATACCCGCACTCGTTTTTCATCAAATTTTTCTTTTGCACCTTTTCGAATTGCTTTTGATTTCTATTAATCTCCAGCAAATCTACTATTATAAAAGAAAACATGAAATACATAAAAAGAAAATTTGGAAGAAAAAGGAGTGCGAGCATGATAATTTACCATCTCTAATCCTATGTGTTCAGGGGTCTTTAAATTTTGAGGGTGAAAATCAAAAGAGAAAACAAACTCCAATTTGTGAGACACAGAAAATATATCTAAAAATAAACGCCACCAATGCCCTTGGCAGTCTTCCACAACCCAAGAAACAGCAAAGGATATAGAATAGATCTCTAGGCTGTGTATCCTAAGGAAATATAAATATAAAAGCCGTTTTCTAGTACCCCGCTCCGCAGAATTGACTTTCCAATGAGAGCCCCTCTCCTACAGGCCTCACACAACTTAAAAGCCAAGGGCCCTCTGACCTACAGAGCCAAGAACGAGCAGACAACCTCCTGCAAGCAGATCATCGCCCTGCAATGGACCTTCTTCGCACGACCGGATAAACAACTTGGCGCGCGAATAAACAGACGTTCTGGCGACGAACTCTTCGCCTGCACGTCCTCCGCCCGCGGCCACGTCTCCCGCGGCACTCGGGTCAAGAGGACGGGCCCTAATCCCCGGGCGAGTCTCCCCGCGCGCACCTTTTAAGACGACGGGCAGATTACGAAAGTAGCGGCGCCGAACTGGGTTGACGTGGGCGCGCGGAACCGGAAAGCACAAGGAGAAGGAGGAGGAGCGGAAGAAGGTCCACGTCGACGACCGGTTCGCCGACAGTCCGCGCGAAGAATCCCTCGCGAATCCGTGCGGATCGCACGTTTTGTTTACGCCGGCGCGATCCGCTCCGGCGGACTCCCGGATCTCGCGGAGCCCCTTTTTTATCACCCGAAAGACCTTACTGTAATCTGCTCCAACGGTAGGGAAAGTTCTCCTTGGGATACATCCAGTAGGGTGACCAAGTGGAGCTGAGGGGACAAGGACAGATTCTAGGAAGCCCTTAGCAACTTTTGCTGTGATCTTCTAAAGGTCTCCTACCTCTGGTGGAGGAGGGGGTCCGAAAAGGTGTGCAAGGCACGTAAGTCCAGGTACAAACAGGTTTAGGTTAAGGGTCTTACGTCACCCTCATGGTCAGGTTTTTTTCGAGAAATTGTTTGTGGAAGCGCTGCAGCGGGTGTAAAGGACACGTCGCCTTAGCGTAGAGGTTGCATTCCTTAGCAAGGTTGCCGAAGTGACCTCCAAAGCGGAACGGTTTATAGGTATGAGATAGGACTGAGAATCTCTTGGGTTGGTGAAGTAGAAGTAGTCAGTTTGCGTGGAATATTCCAGAAAAATCAAAGCGGTAGCTTTTTATAGATCAGCTATCTGGAGCCGCCGGTGACACTGTTAAATACATCTGCAACGGTTAGTTGAAATCCTTATGGAGACTTGTCGACTATATTAACCTTTTGGACATCTTTCCATGGGTATTACATCCTTGGGGTTTAATTTCATCCTCCAAACTAATATTTTACTGTTTATTAATCGTTTAACCGAAAAATGGACATCCTAGAAGAGATAAACCGTCCCAGAAACAGTTTCGGATTTGCGCAATGACAGTTCTGGTTAGGACCCCTTTAGAGCGGCGAGATCGGAGGGTAAGAAGGGGAGGGGAATGGTCTCCTCCGATAACCTTTGACTCCACAATTACATCCTAAGATCCCCTCTCGATACGAACCCTAACTTCCGTTGTAAAAGCAAGTGTGTAAAATCACGGATCGTAAGCGATAAAGAAATTTCTCCGGCTGGTCGCCGTCCTCTATTATCGGTCCTCGCCAAACCGGTCGGTCAAAAGTGTTTCATTCGGCGCCTTGAAATTGTAAGGAGTGCGCGTAAAATTGATCCCACTTCACTCTGAGGGTTCCGAAATAGGGTAAATACCTAGGAGTTCTAGAACCCATAGACCCATAGATGCAAACTAAGGAACCACTGGTTAACTAGAAACCCGGAGAGCAAAAGATCGGCCGATAAAAAACCACCGAGACGGCGCCTCTCGCTCTGCGCGGAATCTACACGGCCGCACTCTTTTCGTTCCACCGAACCGATCGCCGGTTCCCTCTTGACACACCTCAGAAGTGTGTTGACCTAATTTGCTCCACATTACCCCAACATGACACCTACCACCCACGGTGAAAACAGGCTCAATGGGTAACGGTGAGAGGTGCTTGGAGGAAGGAACCGTTCTATTGTTCACGTTCTTTCCTTGCTCGGATTCCAGCACCGTATAGGATGAAGTGGAATACACGTATATGTGAGCTATCAGATGTTGGTCATCGAATTTTTCAGGATTATAAATGAATATTGGAATCTGTCCGGTACCTGGCGTTTTGCAAAGGACAGTCGTGTTTCAGGATTTCGCTTCAATGTCACCCTCAAAAGATTCAGAATGCAGAAAATCTCGAAAAAAGAAATCATATTTACCATAAAGAACATTACCTTCAAAAACCTTCAAAATCCAAACATTGCGACTGGAACACACGAAAGGGGCCTTTGTCCCCACCTCCCCCTATCCCTTTGAAAATCACTGGTGTGAGTAGAGTGCATTGTGCATTCGGCCTAGTAGTCCGATAGGAAAACAGGAAAGAATATGGAAACAAGAGAAAGTACAGCAAAATGATATGGATTCTGAAAATGCCCACCCTTACGGTAGGGGTCCTACCAATAGGTGGAGAAGTTCAGGTGAACCACTCTACACACCATTTTTCCTTTCATTTTTTGCCCTTTCCAACCACACATAAAGAAAACACCTAAAAAAGGACTTCAAACCCGTTCGAGAGCGAACATCTCCAGAAAATCTCCGCGAATCCGCTGGGCTCGGGCGAAAGTGAACCCTTTGAAGGTCACTCCGGTGAAGCGAGTGATTTGTGCATTCGGCCAGGAAGAGAATGCGGAAGACGCGGTGTTGCGATTGCGCCTGCAGCAGGCGGCCGAACGCGAAGGAACGGGACGGGAAGTGGGACAAATGTTTTCGGGGGGCGCCCGACCGTCGAATCGCAGAAGGCGACTGTAATGAAAAAGGAGGCGGCGGCCACTGGGCGCCTCGCTGACCCTTCGCCGAGCGGCGAAGGTGCCCTCGTTCCGAAGGCGCACGTACCCGCGGCGGCAAAAAATCGGCGATCAGCACGTCCCCTCCGCCGTCTTGCCGGCGGTCACTCCCCCTCGCGCCGAGGGTTCGGGAGCGTCCCGCCGAGACGCACTGGGGAATATCTTAGGTTCGGTGCGAAGTCTCTGGACGCGTGTCTCGTCTCCCGGGGGACGTCTACGTCTCGTCTCGCGTCTACTCCGCGCCTTCTCTCGCTCGTATCTAATGCTGCCATCGGGTCGACCCGAAAATTTCGAAAAAAGCGAGTTTACCCTATCAAGAAAGCTTTCAGAACGTTTTTTTCCTAATTATAACCTTGACGACTGAAGGAAAAAAATCGGGTTTACCTTATCGAGAACGCTTCGTTTTTCGTTTTTTTCTTAATTATAACCTTGATGTCTGAAGGAACAACCTTAAATGAAAAAATCGTAAATGAAATTTATTGCTGAAATGTCTTCAGGTGGACAGAGGCTAGGAACTGGGTATTCTCCGCACATAGGGGGTTCTAATCTGGTCGTAACTTTTCTATTTTATTTCTAAATGTTCGAAAATTTAGAAAATAAAAAAAAAATTAGAAAAAATTTAGATTTAGAAAAAAAACTAGGGTTT
>AZBX01000378.1:0-10434 GCA_000757755.1 Steinernema glaseri
AAAAAAGTTGGCAACTTTTTCTGAGTGAACTGTCCCTTTAATGTCCCTGTTTTCGTGACGTTGTGGTCCCTTAAACTTCTGAGTTTAAGAATAGCTCAGCAAACTTATGGGACTGCTAGGCTTGAAAAGGATCCCAATTTCTGATCCACTTGTCCTGCCATCCTCCATAAGCTATCGCCTATGAAAAACAAAGAAAAAAAAATTTTCGAGCTCCTTAGGGCCTTGATTCTGTATCTGATCTTCTTACCACTATACTCTTGCATTTCGAGCTCATTTGGTCTTTTGGTTTTTTCTTCATTTTTCTCCATTCTTTTTCATCCCTTGAAAAGCACCCCAAATCTGAATCCCATTCGCTTTCCACCCTTGATAAGATCTCGGCTATAAAAAGAGATGAAAAACCGCCAACGGGTACACCAACCGGATTTTCTTCTTCTCACTTTCTTTTTTATTGCTTCTTTTAGAATGTTGTTTTAATTTTGTCACTTGCTTCGGTCGATGCAAAGTCATCAAAAAGTCCAAACAGTGGTTCATTAGAGCACTAAAATTCGGGAATTTTCCAGCTCTAGAGTCGAGGACGTCCCGAGCGGAACGCCTTCCGCAGATCTGCCTAATTGCGAGCAAATTCCGCGCGTCTTTTTCGCCTCCAATCGTCGGCTTTGCGCAATTGCGAAACGACCAAACCGGGAGACGACCAAAAATCGTTTCGAGAAGGTTTCGGGTCGGCGCGCGCCTTTGAACCGATCGGTAAACGTTTAAGAACCAAAAATCGGTTTCCTCCGAAATTCCATCAAATTCCAGGGGGTCGGAGGCTCCTGCAGGGATGTGGTTGTTTACCGGAGGTAGAGTTGTAGGGAAATGACGAATTCGGCGCCTTTTTAGGTGCAGCCCCGCACGTAGGAAACGGGCTCGTGATCGGTGCTCGATTTGGGTCACAGCTCCTCTTTCGGCGAGTAGCCTGCGTCGGGGCCAAGACGGGGAGCATCGAATCCAGCGAATTTCAAAACTGGGTTTTCTTTATCTATTCTTCTAGGGGATACGGTTGACGTCAATTATGCCACAGAATTGGAGTTGATGCCAAGGGATCGGATAGATGTGGGAGTTGCCAAGGACCCATGTCCCTAATAGCCTAAAGATGAGGACGCTTGACTATCGCCCTGACCCTTCTTGGTTCGACTCCGCCCTCGGCCTTTTATTTTTTTTCTTGATAGTTTCTTGTTAATGAACGTTTTCTTCTCCGAAATTTCGAAATTCACCCTTTTTTGCTCCATTCACGCTATCTCCACTCGATTATTCCAACAATGCGGATCAAGCCACCAAGTGTAAAGTAGCTGACTCAACCACCTGTCTAGGGTCTCGCCGCGCTTTCGGAGACGTCTAGCCGCACTCTGGGAGCGTCCGTTTTCGGTTTCGCGCTACAGCGGATCTCCTCGGGCGATTGTCAAAAACGGATCGCCCGCATTCCTTGCGCGCTCGACACGTGACTGGTCTCGACGCGATGTGCTTTGTAGTGACCGAACGAAGAAAATGGAATGGGCGGCGCCCGGCCGCGCCCTCCCCCCTCGTATAAATGCGCGCGCGACAAAAACAGAGCAGACGAAGAGGAGGTGTGCCGTCGGCGGCGCCCCTTTGTGCGACGGCGGTCCCGACACGACGCGTTCGGGTTGTCGTAGGCCGGTGGTTCATGGCCCTCTTGGGACTGCGTTTATAGTCGTGAAAGTCGCGATGTGCTGCCTCCGTGGGGTCCTTAGGCCCAACCGATCTGCTATCTCTTATTTCCCTCTTTTTATCTGTTCTAAATATTTTTTTCCGTGCTTGCTTGTTCTTTGGTATAGTGTACCATTAGTTTAAGACAACTTATAGCACATTTAGGAGATTGTAGCCTCTTTAGTGGCCCTACCTCCTATCTCCTTTTTAAACCTCTACCATCATGCCCTCTAATTTGTTCCCTTCTGTAAGGTATTCCTTGCTCATAGCTAAACACACGAAAAAATGGAATAAAATAAAGCAAACAGCGAAAAGAAATAGGAGAAAATAGAAAAAAATGTGGGCTATTTTAAAGGGTCTTTCGAGTTCTTCTCTATTTGTTTTTTAATCGTTTTTTAATTCTGTGGGTCTTGTATCGTTCTTTATAGCTCTAGTATGTTCTTCCGGGTTTTTAGTTGAAGCAGAATGCATATTTTAGCATACGCAGCATATAAATTTTATCCCTTCCCTTTATTTTTTTTCCTTTATTGGAAATTGGGACCAGCAGAGCTTTCTAGCCACGCTACTTCATCAGCTTTGGCAGCTCAGATCCTCTATTTCATCCTTTTTCCGATTTGCTTCTTTATTTCGTGCTTCGCCTCCTCGCCAAGGAGCCCTCCGAGTGGCTGAAGCAGGTCGCGCAACGGGTCGCTTTCCCACAACCGGTCTCGCCATCTGTTCCCAACGCTCCTTCTTCTTACAGAGCTCCTTCAACCCCATCTAATCCGCTCAGGACCCGGTGTCATGCCGTCGTTCATACCCCTCAAGCACCTGGCTGGCTACCTGAACGCCAGCCGCAAGAAGCTCATCCTGGAGCCGAGCATCTTCCCGTCGAAGAAGTCACGGCTCGCCAAGAAGGTCTCGCAGCCGCTCTGCGAACTCCCGCCACTCTCGGACGCGCTGTGGGCTCACATCGCCTCCTTCTGCGGCCCTTTCGACCTGCTCCGCATGCGTCGCGTCTCCCGGCAGCTGAATCGAGTCGTGGACTCGAAGCTCGAGCAGATACTGTACTTGGACGTCATCATGTGCAACCTGGATGACATCCTCTCTGTGGACGCCGACGATGATGGTAGGTCCCAGCACGATTGTTATGGTTCCCCTTAATTTGACTTATCTACACCTATAAGATGCTGTGGGAGGCATTGCACATAAAAGGGGTGATAGTTCAGAAACAGAGCTATTATGCTAAGCAGGCCCTCAAGTAGGTGGACCTTATGGATACATAAGCAGCGACAACATACTTGTCCGACCCTATAACTCTAAGGAAACCCTACTTGGGCCAACTCTCCTATCATGGTAAACATGCTAAACAAGCACTGGAGTAGGTGAACCTCATGGGTACATAGGAAACGAGAACCATCTTAAGGAGTGTATACCTTGAAGGACTCCCTCCTTGGACCAACTCTCCTTTGGGGCTCTGTTAGATGCCTATCAGTGCTCTACATGTCATTCCGATCTGAGCATCGCACTTCAAGTGGTTCTCAGTGCTAAATTGTACTCCAATTTTTTCGCATTCCTCCACTCCCGTGCTCCGTCTCCCGCTCGACGGGCGTCTTCGGACGTCGCCGTAGGAATTCTCGAAATTGTAATGTGCGCGAGAGCGAGACGCGTTCGTGTTTTGAACGCACCGAGAACTCCAAAATTCAGTCGCCGCGCCCTGGGTCCTTTTCGGAGAAGCCAAAACAAGTCGTGGCCCTGGGGACCGGGGACCGTCTCCTCATCGCCGATGCATAATCTGTCACTGGGGCCACCCGAGGGTGACGTGTGGGTCCGGAGGACATGTCTGGGACCACAAAAAGCAAACAACCTTTTTCCGCACCTGGTTCTGACCCTAATTCGACCCTTCTTGCAGGCGAATTCTTCCGGCACCCGAAGAGCGAGATCCTTCTGCACCTCAGCGAGCGAAGCGCTATTCTCGTGGTCGACGAGAAGTGGAGCTCCAAGGACGTGCAGAGCCTTTGGGCCGCCCTCCAGATGTTCCGCCACGTGCCTCACAACGTGATGATCGACGCACAAGTGGCCGAGATGCTGGTGGCGGCGCTAGCCGGCGTCAAGCTAAGTCGCTGGCACACTTTCGAGGCGTACACCCGAGTCTGCTCGCTGCAAGACGTTCCTTCGCTGCACATGAAGTGCGGCAAGACCGCCTCGCCCTTCCGCGCGAAGTGGCCCTTCTTTAGCTGCGCCAAGGAGGTGAGCGCACTACCGTAATCTTCTCTTCTCACTGGCCCCTTTCCAGCTGACCATCCGTTGCGCATCTACCGACATCGCCTACGTCGCTCGTCTGGGTGACTACGGCGTCGGTCCCAACACGCTCGTCCCTGAATCAGTAGAGCTCGTGCGGCTGTCCGTCGTAGAGATGAAGCCGCGGTCCCGCGACGCTAAGGCGGCCAAGGCGAACCGACCCAACCGCCAAGTGGCCCTCTTCCGTCGCTGGATCCGCGCCGACCAGCTCCTGGAGAAGTACTGCCAACAGTACTCATAAACTACCGTATGGCTCCTCGTCCGGACTTCCCTATACTCCTATTCCTCCGTCCGGACCATCTACGCCTCCTCCATCGAGACTACCGTATCCCTACGTCCTATTTTCGGGTCCTGTACAGCTTTACCACGCCTGCTCTGTTTGTACATACAAAGATTCTACAGACCGTTGTACATGTGTACATACCACGAGTGTACATAGTTGTGTGTAGAAGAAGAAGAAAGCGATGTAAATAAAGTCGACGCATTCCACAGCGCCACCGAAGGTCGGTCGACCTCGCAAACGAGTTTCGCGGTGTTTTGGGTGCGCGCGGTCGCCGAACCATCAGCGCGTCCACGGAGTCTAAATCGGGAAGGCCGCGTCCACTCGGGGAGCTCTGTGCCTGGCTTGGAGCGTTGTTGTGCCCTGCAGAAGAAGGACTGTTTGATCTTAGTTTTGAGAGTTCTGACAGGAGCAGTGTAGAGGAGATGATTCTGTTGCACAACCAGGCCCATGCCGAGCCCAAGCTCAAGTGTTTGAGCACAGAAAATAATGTCATGTTAAGGCACAGCTAAATAAGTCCCTACACAGCCCTAAAGCCCCTAAACAGCCCTAAAAATAATCTTTAAAAAATATTCTTATTGAATTGGCTCGATCTTACGATCTTCTGACCGCCTGTTCATGGTAGGAAACTGGATGGTAGGAAACAAAAAGTAATTTTTCGTTTTAACCTGTTTAAAATATCCACATATTTTTGCCCTAGAATTACGAATTACGTTTAGAATTGCGAATATTTTTGCCCCTTATTAATATTTTGCTTGTAAGAAATAACTATTTGATATCCTTGCTTGATCGCCTTCCAGCGTTCCTGAATGCTCGAAAGCTCCCGGAATAGGGTTTACGCTTGTTCACCGTAGAAAACTCTCGTTTTAACTTGCTTAGCATATCCGATTATTTCCTTCGTTTAACTATTCGCAGAATTGCGCATATTTTTGCCCTTTATTATCCTTTTCCTTAGGCTGTGTTTTTATGGTCAGCATTTCATCGCCCCTTTTCACTAATTTGCAGAAAAACTCGACTCAGCAACCTTTGTATTTTGCACCCAACAACCTTGTTTGCTTGACCCCTCCGCCGCGTCCCAAACGGACAATTAGTCGCGAACCGGGGCGTGTAGCCGAGGCACATGCCTCGCATTCCTCGGAATTCCTCTCCGCTCGTTAATCGGGCAAATTGCGTTCGGCGGAACAAAGGCCGCGGCGATTTTGCAACGACTTCTGTCGCGGGAAGTGCGTTATTGCGTGTTTTTGTCGCCTCGGAACCAGGAAGGTCCGCGATGCCAATTATGGTCCTACGTGGACTTTTGGAGAAAGCCGCTTGGAAGCCTGCAAGGGTGATTAAATCGAGGGATTTAAACGCTTTTTCGGTCAAGTTTTTAGTGACGTCAAGGTTGAACGGGCACACGTCACCTGGAGAGGGTTACGGTAGAGGTGGGAACCATCATTTTTATGTGAAACAGGGTGTGATATTGTGGCATGTTCCCATGTTAGTGGGCAAGGAGGAAGAGAGCGTTAATTTGTGCGCTTTATGGGGGCCTATAAATATTGTGAGTCATAGGATGTCACGAGTAGGAAAAACACAACGAAACGTTACACGACCGCATGGGGAGCAAGGGGCACGTCTCATAAATCGAAAACGTAAAAGGAATCCACCCGGTGAAAAGTGAAAGGACTACTAGGAAGAACTGGGGTCAGTTCCAGGTACCGGTTACGGTGGATGTGGAGGCTATAGTAAAAAGATGGTTATAAGTCATTTTGAGGGAGATCAGCTGTAAATCCTCCGGGTCTTGTGCTGTTAAAGACTGACTCATCACAGAGGCAGCTGACAGAAGCAATAACAACTGTGGGTACTGTATGTACTATGCAGGCTGTTCAGCGAAGAAGAAAGCAAAAATAAAAGTTCCTTAAAGACAAAAAGTATGTCAAAAACAGACCTTTTGTCTTAATGGTTAAAAATAGCGTACGGATAGTCAAGACAGAGCAAAATGATTTACTGGAGCTGTCTGTGACAACTTCTCCAGAATTTATTTTAGAAATGCCTGTACGGAGGCCGGATTCATTAATGTGAACTACGGTATGATCATTCTAGCATAGGGGAACCCGAAGGCTCGCTGTGCTTTGCTTATCTTCTAGGACGACAGTGAACCCAGAAAGCTAAGATCCATATTAGCGAGGTGTTTTACATAATGTGATAGTGTTATGAATAAAATATAAGATGAATATCTTTTTGTGCGTTAGGTTGTGGGAATTTGCAAAAAATCCTCACAGATCGATTAGGACGACTTTTTAAAACTCCTTCCAACTTCGTCATCTGCATCGCTCTTGCTTTTTTTGCCATCCAGCGACTCCGCATCGCATCCACTCACCAGGACCTTATTTATTCTACCAATTTAAATAACTAATCATTCTAATATGGATACGGTCCCAGCGACCTTCGTCGACTCCGTCCTCCACCTCTATGGATATGGATATGGTTTCCACAGAAAACTTCCAGCCGCTTGGGCTCGACGTGGACAGGCCTATTTAAAGAAACGTGGCTCCCTGATTTTGACCTACGCTCCTTCCGATTTACAGAATCATGCACTCCCCTGGACCCTCCGCTATAAAATAAGTGATTTTGATCACATAGAAGACAGGTCGCTCTCCCGGGAAGTCATTCGGGAAATGGCAAAGAGTATAGCGTGCCTTAAATTCGACATCACCTACAAGGCCCACCTCACAGCACATTATGTACAGTGGCCCAGTATCACCGATGATGAGGTTACATTCCGGCTTCTCACCAACCTCCAAGCCCCGAAGAAGGAGCTGCTTTTGGAGCTGAATTTCGTGTCCCAGTGGTATACAGAACTGGGCGCACGCTACGATCACTTCTGGAACAGCTTCACGTCGGTGTCGTTGGCAAAAACATTGCGATACACAGCTCCGATTGGAAACATCACCGCCTTCATTCAGTTCATGAAGAATGTCGTTCCTAAGTCCAGATTACGCTTCATCAATATCTATTGGAAATCTATCGAACCTGATACAGTCCAAGCAATTGCGAGAGGAACGCCGGAAGAAACTGTGCCTACGAGCTTCTGGATGGACTACATGCTCTCCGAAAGCTGCACTGGATTCAATTTTCATTTAGAATCGGAGATAACTTCTGGGGTAATCGCGCGGTGGAAGGAAATGGACCCAAGGCGTTTGCCCCAAAAGATCTTCACTAAAGTCACTCTCCATAAAGAAGACGCGCGACAGTTTGGCTTTACAGAATTTAGTATGAAGACAATTAATGCCCGACTTCTTGACACGATCAAGCGGAAAATTTCGCTTAGGAGCGCACATTCAGGAAACAAAATACACATTCAGTACATTGAACATCCGATATACCAAAACTTCCGAATCTACGCCATTTCCACGCCAAGGAGACCGATGGAAACAGAAGGGGAAACTAGGACCAAGATAGATTCCCTTTCTGAGTGTACTTTGCTCATTGAGTAGAGGCAGTGAACCCAAAGAATCGCCCTATAGTTTTGCGAAAGATACAAGTTGTGCTTTAATGATCTAACGCTGTATGTATATTCTAATCTATGAAAAACCGCTTTTTTTTGGGTTATGTTACTTGGGATGAGTTCCAAACAGCTCCTACTTTCAATGCCATCCACTGACTCCGCATCGCATCCACCTACCTGGATCACATTTATTTTCCTATTTCCACCATGCGTCCAACCATTCCAATATGGATACTGTCCCATCAACCTTCGTCGTATCCGTGCTCCGCCTCTGTGGAGATGATCTCCCAGAAGAACTTCCAGCCGCTTGGGCTCGACGTGGACAGGCCTATTTGAAGAAGCGTGGCTCCCTGACTCTGACCTGCGCTCCTTCCGATCTACAGAATGATGCACTCCCCTGGACCCTCCGCTACAACATACGTGGTTTTTATCACCTACAATACCCACCTCACAGCGACTTATATGGAGTGGCCCATGATCACCGACGATAAGGTTACATTCCAGCTTCTCACCAACCTCCAAGCCCCGGTGAAGAACATGCATTTGGAGATGACTTTCGTGTCCGAGTGGTATACAGAAGTTGGTTTCCGATATCCCCACTTCTGGAGCAGTTTCACATCGCTCTCGGTAAACAGATTCGGAGCCGCATTCATTTCATGCAAGGAATGGTTCCCACAACACTACGCTCAATCAACATTCATCCGGACATATTAGAAGGCTCATTGTTCTTTCAGGTTAATCGGATTATTTCAAACACAGGAAAGCAGTTCAGTAAGCCTGAAACACCCTTAAGTGATCTGCCCACGAGCTTCTGGGTGGACTATCTGCTCTCCGAAAGCAGCACTGGAATAAACGTGGACATGGGATTCGACGTGACCTCTGCAGTCATCGACGGGTGGAAGCAGATGGACCCCAGGCGTCTTCCCCAAAAGATTATCTTCGGAATCGAAATGCCAATGAACAACCTTGGGTTTACGGAGTTTCCTATGGAGTTGGCAGACGCTCGCCTTCTCGAGACCATCGAAAAGAAAATCAGAGCAAAGAAGATGTCCATCATACAAAATCTAAGAAAAATGTACATCGAGTACATTGAACATCCTCTCTACCCAAGCTTCCGTATTTACGCCATCTTCTTAGGAGCTGGAAAGACTTTGCATAAGAAAAATAAGAGAGAAACTTTCGTAGCATGGACCAAAAGAGATTGGCATTACGCGGACTGCACTTTGCTCATTGACTAGAGCCAGCTAATCTGAAGAGTATCTTTCTCCGAGGTTTCGTGAACATCATTTAAGAAGGTCCATATTCTTTTATTGTGGTACTACCCTTTGTGTTATAAATAAAATCTGCGAACAATTGTGTAATATTTGTTAGGGTTACTTTCAAGATAGTCATGGTGTGACTACAGTTCTCTCCATTAATCTACTTTGCGAAAACTCGCGAAAGTTACTCAAGATTAAATTCCTAAAATTGATCCAATGATCTGCATCGCTGGTTTCCAAAGGGTATTAGATCCACGGATCAAAGTCCTAGTTCTTCTGCCATTTCCTAAAAAAACGATTCAAATATGGATACCGACCCTATGGCTTTCGTGAAATCCGTCCTCTCAAAGAATTTCCGCAAGCTTGAACTCAATTGGGAGAAGGATGTTTCATCTGTTGACTGTGCCCCCGTTCTTCTCAGCGTTCGTCATCGCAACCTTCGACCTTCAGTCCGTCCGAATCTGCGAAAAGGGAGTACAATGACGATGAAAGTTCCTGTTCCAATGACCTTACTAGCCACAATTTGACGTCGTAAAACGTTTTTTCTTCCAATAGAACATGACTGGAGAGTTTAACTGCCTGGTGTTAAGGGTAAGCGAACAACAAGGAGGGATGCTTCCAAGAAGGTGGACCAAAATCGCTCCTGGGCACCACTTGAAAGTCCTTTTATGTCTCGCGTCATCGTTTTGTGTTTTCTGTGCTCCAGTGGTCTCACTAGCCTTGCAGCTCTTCTTATGAAATGCGATACGACTACCAAACAAGTCGGAAACTTCTGCACGACGCTCCCTTAGCCTCTCGAAGGAGTCAAGTTTCGTCGTGGGACCCTCTTTTCTCTGCATACCTGATCCGAATTTCAAAGGTTCCTTGTTGCTTTTAGCTTACTCAGAGACCTCTGGCTGTGCTTGTCCTCTTAGAATGCCAAAGGGGAAAATATAGACGTTCTTTAGAACGATCGCTGGAGCCACATATCCGTGAGGGTAATCGCTTTTCACAGATGGGGGCGTTTTGGGACTAACCCGGGCAAACAACGAATAAGACGGCCAGATGTGCACATGTGGTCCTATTTCTGGGTTGTTTTCGAGTGCTTTGGACAGAATGGGAAACGGAAGCGTTAAATTCTTCCGTGAGAAAGGGACTGACTGAAATCGAAGGGTCGAGAAAGAAGAAGCACTTCAGGAAATAATTCACTTCAGGAGACATCTCCTTCAATAGTGTAACTTAAGAGATTTAAAGAAAAAGGTAGCCATCGGGAACTCACTGCTACATCCTGGGAGTGAGAAGAGTTTTAGAAGTTTTAAACGAAGAGTTTTAAATGGGCTTCAAAGGCTGCAAGTTATAATTTTTTTGGCATATGTTTAGATCCAAAAAACCGAGTCCGAACAGTGGGATCCGGACAACTCATACCACGACAACTCATACCACGA
>AZBX01000381.1:0-33484 GCA_000757755.1 Steinernema glaseri
TATTTATTATATTATTTATTACAGTTACATATTATTGTTTTAGACAGCCCACCAACATCCCTCCTACTCTGTCCATCACCGCCTACCACTTCGCCTTCGTCTTCACCTACATTCAGTGCGTGATGCACTGGGCCGTCGCCATCAACCGACTCATCGCCGTGTGTTTTCCGATGCACTACCGCGTTATCTTCAACAAGAAGCTGTGCATTATTACTGTAGTGGTCATATGTGTGAAGGCCGTTTCTATCATCACGCTCTACTTTAGTAGGACAAGACTTCACAGATCGATTAATTGTAATCGTTGCCTCCCTTACAGTCTTCCCATGCAACAACATCGGCTACGGCCCACGCTTCCACGAGAACGTCTTCGTGAAGTGCGCCCCGGATCTGGAAAGGAACTACTCCATGATTTCTCACCTTCTCTACAAGGTGTGCTTCACGCTCGCCTGCGCTGGAACGGTCTTCATAAACCTGATTACCTTCGGCAAAATCGCGCACATAAGACTTGTAAGTTACACATTTTGCCCCATATCTAAACAAGCTACTTCATTAGATGTCGAGGTTGACGTACAATCAGAAGGAGTTCAAACGGGACGTCCGACTCTTCCTTTTGGTTTGTGCTCAATGGATTCCACCCAAAAAGACATCCACATTTAGGGTGTGGTCCAGGACATATGCATGACGATTGTCGTCGGTGCCATAGTTCTGTGCAACAACGATGAAGAAGCCTCAACCATCGGCATCGTGCTCAGCTATGACGGCCTCGTCTTCATCTACATCTTGAACTCGTAGGAGAAAAATGCCTTGGCAGTTTACTGTAATACGTTTAGACTCTCGATGATCTTCTTCAATCCGGAGTGTCGGCGATTCCTTCTTCGCAAAATGGGAAAGAAGAACTCAGTTGCCGCACATATGCAGACCCAAACCGGATTCACGCCTTTGAATGCCATAACCGAGCAAACTCGTGTTTAAGGCTAGCCGGGGTCGACACGCATGGAAATAACATACGGCACATTATGTTAATGTATAATATTCCGCCATCTTTTGTGCTTGAAAAGTGTTGTAACTCAACTGTCGTTTGTGTGTGGTGCCAAATGTTTATGTCTGTGAGTGATTCATATGTATGTATAAATGTCGCGTGATACCTAAAGAATAACCATCAGCATCTTCTTTTTAACTCATTGGCATAGCCGGAAAACGTCACATTTTAAGGAAAAAAAATTACTTGCGACTGATTTTTTTGACACTTTTTTTCGCATAGGTTACAGCCATCCAGAAGATGACCTGGTAAACTCTTAATTAACCTTTGCCATTACTGCCAAATAAGTGACGTCCTTTGGATTCTTTCAAGCGGTTATCACCACAAAAGCTCAAGGGTCAACACGGCAGCCGCATTTACGGCATGGCAGCTATTTTAATATTTAGTTATTCACGGTGGAATCACGTCTAATTGTTTTCGTTCGTCAAAACTGGCAAACAACGTTGAGATAAAGAAAAGACACTCACACGATGAACAAAACCGACGTAAACGTGGGTTATATATCACATGAAAATGACGCTGTAGTATGTCAGAGTATAGCTAAACACTTAGCGGATACCAATTATTGTACGAGGATAGTCCAACATTGCAGCCTCGCGTTTTTTTCCGCGATCGCCCCGTTTCCTAGAAGTTAATGGAACCCTGGAAGCCGTAGTTCCATCACCTCCAGAAAGAAGAGAACCTCTACTACTCTTTCTCTACCAGTTCTAAGGTTCCAAGATGCCAACAAACTAGAAATATAACGATGTAATTTGCGGTGGATGCTTGTTCTAAGAATCGGGGCACACTGCGGAAAGTGGACACCATATTGTAGACGAAAACATTTGTGCCAGCGGCCCTTCACTCCCACAGATGTGAAACAACAAACATGCCAACAAAGACAGGTCAAATACGATTTGCGAAAGCATTCCTCCACCAGCGTACATAATGCAACAAAATTGACTTTCTTTTTCTTCATTTTTCTTTGTTTCTCTTCGTGCCAAGTTTATTTGTGCTCCCCAAAATTTATTGATGTTGATGTCTGCTCTTCTATCGTCTACCGTGGGTTTTTCCCTCCGATTGACTCAAGTCTCATTAACCCTATGACATCTGTCGGGAACTATCCCACTCCATTGTATTTACCGCATGTTTCGCTCCGTGTCGGTAACCAAACCTTCTGTTTATGGAGATCTCATTCGTTCATGATCTTGCTTTGTGAAACGTCGACCTTCTCCTTGTTTCAGATAACGCTATGAATGAGAGCGACGTGGTGGCCGAACACGAAAGGCGCTACGCAGTGGTGCGTTACATAATATTTTCAAATACGGTCCTTGCTCTTCCTCTAAATGTCCTCACAGCCTATCTGATCATCTTCAAATCGCCAAAGCATCTTAAGACCTACAAATACCTACTGTTGAATATTTCGGTAGGACGGAATGCCAATGCTTAATGGAAAGGGTTGTTTTAGTTCTGGGTCTGCCTAACGGACGTGCTACTTGAGATCTTCTACTTGCCTCTGGCCAGATTAGAAATATTTGGCATTTATGCCACTGGAGTCGCAAGCTCACTAAGTTCCGACCTTGGATTCTTATGTCTCGTGAGTTTGTTTATCTACTTAGGCTTGCTGATTAGTCATTAAGGTTCTTTGTGCCTTTTGCTTCGGCGAATACCTCGTGGCGCTGCTCTTCGCCTTTGTCTATCGCTTTTGCGCATTGCGAGAAGCCATCTACTTGTTTGGAGTCCAAATAAAGGTTTCCCACTACTGGATAGCAATCGTTATTCTCATGCTAGTTCCGCCAGGGACTTTTCTGGGGGCGATTGCAATGAGCTACAAGCCTTACGGCGAATTTGTGAGCCAAACCATGATCGTAAGTGGTAATTGAGAGCACTGATCTAGGCTATATTCCAGGATCATCCTGAGTTTACGCCTTACTTCGGACGCGTGCCCATCTTTGGCGTAGACAAAAACAAATTCATCATCGGCTGTGGGACTATTTTCTTCTGGACGATCATGTGGATAGTAGGAGTAGCGTTGTGCATATGCGGGATTGTAGCACAATTCCGAGCACATCGCTCGCTCTATTCTGAGCATACTTATCGAATGCACATGCAGCTAATGAGGGCCTTGGCAGTGCAGGTACATGTTTTCTCCAGGAAAGTTGTATATCCCAGAATTTCGGATTTAGACCACCGCGCCATTAGCGTTGTTCTCGATTCCTCTTTCTGTCGACATGATCGGACTGATCTTCCTGCCAGAAATTATGAACGGTTTGGATCGATGGGATTCTCCTTACGTATATAATTAGGTTTAGACGCAATCGTACTCACCGAACTAGCAATGAGTCTTCACTCGACGATCAACTCTGTCGCCGTAATTACGCTCATTGTCCCATACAGGAGGGCCGTTTTGAACATCTTTTACAAGGTGTATCCATCGGGTGTATCACCATCAACCTGATGTCCTTGATAATACATGATTTCCCAGCATTATAATTAACGCATTTTGTGTACACTTAAGAATAAACAAAGGATCTGTCCACCTTCGTTAGCCGTCTTCCCTCGAGCTGACACTATTAACTTCGCCGTTTCCTTTTCAACCCTACCTCTACTACAGTAAACCATTTTCCGACTAAAACAAAACAGATGCTTATGATATTTAGAGTTGGCCTTCATTCCACTGTAAACGCCCTGGCAGTATCCGTCTTCATTACTCCATAAAGGAAAGACATCCGCAACATGGTAGACGATATTATGCATCGTATGCAGCGTCAGTGTTACGATTGGCCGACCTTCGCAAGTCTAAATATGGATAAACCCCAATAATATTCACAGCGCATTGATATATTGTCGCTAGTACCTAGTAGTTACATGGCAATTGCATCGTTCTAGCATAGTTCGAGAAGTAAAAAGCGTGTGGTAATTTCAAAGAGGTTTTGGTCAGCTCGGACAGTGATAACGGGATGAACCTCATGTATGGTCGGGCAACTTGCTGCCCACTTTTTCAGTCGTTTCTTCCTTCCAAAATGTGTGGGCTGAATCCTGGTACAAAACGATTTCCGGGTTCATTTTACACGGCGTATTATTGAGCGCCATGATGGGGTGCGGTACCATCCGATAATCCAAAGACCCTCATTAACTGCTACTATGTTGTTATTTTCCGCGATAACAGCATGATTATGGGCTAAAAAATCAAGTTCTAAAACTCATAGACACGACCATAATTGCATATAAGCGTGTGTTTGTTTCGTTTTCCTGTCAGATCATTATGGCTGCTCGTTGCAGTATGGTTCTGTGTCCGCTGCTCCTATTCTTGGCGTATTCAGCTAACGCCGCCAATGTTCCTCTTGCTCCTTCGGCAGTGCCAGCAATTCCCATCCACTCTGATTTGTCAGCAGGGCTAAGCGGAGTAGACGAAAAACTCAAGGACTTAGAAAGCAAGTTGCCCCACGGAAAAGACGGTCTGCCACTTAAGGGAGCCGCACTGATGAAGGAGGTTATACCGCCAGGCGTAAACAATCATACAAAGTTCTTTGTTTAGGTTGACCTCAAGTTCTTGTCAAAGATCGGCGTTACTGAGTCAGATTTGGACGAGTTGAAAAAGCTGAAAGGAGACCATGAAAATAAGGCGAAGCAGGAACTTGAGCAGGCAGCGGCGTCGGCACGTGAAAAACATAAGGAGGCTATTGACAAAGTGAATGAAACAAAAGAGGTAAGCCATATGTGGACCCTTTGTTGAAATAGTTATGTTCTTTAGAAGCTGCAAGTTAAGCCCCACCCAGCGGATGCTCCTTTATCTATCGATCAAGTAAACAATGTTGCCGGCTTAGGTGAAGTTTTGCACGACAGCGACGTCTTTGTTTCCGTGTAGGTGCACACAAGATGGCTCTATTCTGTGCCATATAATTTAAGGCAGGAAGCTCGGAAAACATTGGGTAGCAGTGGCATTGCGAAAAGGCAAGCGTACTACGACAGCCAATACCCCTCAACGATCTGGACAGACGGTGTACCTTACCACTTCGATGATGCGCTGGGTATGTGAAGAGGGTTATCTAGTTGTTTGACACCTATTGCATTTTGCAGGCCAAAACGCTCGAAACGTAATCAATCAAGCAATCAATTTCTGGAAGAGTACTACATGTGTGCAGTTCAACTACGTAGACCCACAAACGACCACTGCCTTCCCTGTCCTTATCTTCTACGCCGGTTCGGGTTGCTACAGTTCTGTGGGTCGTCAGTCCAACAGTCAAATGCAGTACGTCTCAATAGGAAACTACTGCGAATACGTGAGTCTAATTTAAAGCTTACATCAAAAATTAATTAAACCGAAGTTTAGGTCGCTACTGCGGCGCACGAAATCGCCCACGCGCTGGGACTGTTCCACGAACAGAGTCGTCTCGATCGAGATGATCACATCTGGGTAGATACAAGCAACATTCAGGTATGTGGCTGGTCCTTGATGTGGAACAACTCTGTTTTAGGCTGGCCATTCCGGTGACTACCAGAAGCAGAACGCGTCGACAAATTATAACTACGGCATGCCGTACGATTACCAAGGAATAATGCACCATCGTCAAGGGTGAGTTAAGGCTACATGCGTAAATGAAAGAAGCAAATACAAAATTAGCTATCGATATTTCAAAATTATTGTATTGCAAAATTAGCTATCGATTCACCGTATTATTCTGGTCAATTAGTTACCAGCTGAACCCTTTTTTTTTGTTAAGATTGTCATTAGATCTGGCTTGAGTCATTTCCGGGGCCATTTTCGATAACCAGAACAGAGGAACCAGGCGATTCTTAGCACAATAGAAAATCCGTTTCTTTCTTCAAATCGCGGTATTCAGAGTATGGGCGCAAAACGCCTCACTGCCGGTAATGTTCACGCTTGACCCTAACTACCAACTCTCCATGGGTTGGTCACAGCTACCTGTCTTCGGTGACGTTGTCGAAGTGAACATGCACTACTCCTGCTACGGTTAGGCATACCTTTTTTAACAGATATAATACCAGGATACTGATTTCAGAAAAGTGCACTAATTTCACTACTACCTGCTTCTATGGTGGGTATCCCAGTGTCAAGAACTGTTCGTTATGTCAATGCCCAAGCGGCTTTGGTGGTATCAACTGCAACAACCGACAAGGTCCCAGTGGCGGGGCTAATTGTGGCGCCACTCTAGCTGCGAATCCGGACTGGCAAACACTAAGCATAAACAAAACAATCGGAAACGGCAACTACTCAACGGGCAATCTTATCAATCCAGCGAAGTGTACGTGGCACATCACTGCTCCTCGCGGATCAAAGATTCAATACACCGTGAACTTCGTTGGTTTCGACGGAGACAAAAATGCGTTGTGTTATGAAGACTGCTACTACGGTGGACTAGGCATCAAAGGCAGTGGAACAAGCTGGAAGCCTGAAGGAATGCGTGTTTGCTGTCCGTATCAGTATGGAGTAAACTTCACGACCACGGCGAACCTTCTCGTTATTCAGCCGTGGAATCTTTACCGCTATACTGACTTCCAAGTCCAGTACAAAATCGGTATGTTTAGTTATATATGAAAGTGGGTAAGTAAACAGTCATTTCAGCCAACGCCGCAGTAATGACTTCATAAATCAATGAAGCATCGCTCCCGCTTCCATCTATTGATTTTTGTAACATTTCTGTGCAGATAAATGGAAGTTGAACATGTTATAAACAAAGTCAAGTAGCCCAGAGATTCAATAATATAACAATTTCACGGGAAGCTAGCCCGTTGACTAGATAGGAAGGATTTCAAATTTTCTTGAGAAGTAGCAGGTCATTAATCATTTATTTTAATATTCATATACCTATAACTTGACAATAAATGCAGAAAGAGTTGAAAGCAAGCGGCACTCCGGTAAAGACGAAAGGGGAAACCATCAAAACCACAAGATTCACGGTTAGAAGTAGCTGCAGTCGATAGGTCTGCTTTGTCATAAAAGCTTTCGCCGACCGTAAAACTTTAATGGTCATTAAAACCAAACAAAAAATGAGAGTAGAAGCAAGAGCTATGCAGCCTGCAGCGACGCTGGAAATAACCACCGCTGTGGAGTAGTTCCTCTCGTCAAAACAGGCATGAAGGATACCGTATATCTCAAAGAAATACGTTCTAGAGATAAATACATAGGTCCAGAATCCAGCGATAAGAGAAGACATTACATGGAGGATAATGCACAGTGTGCTGGGTTTGAACCACTGAAAGTAGGTCGGTAGAGAACGGTTAGAGATTTGCACATATCGAAAAACAAAACAAATGAGCATAGATACGCCTGCGTTGGTGCATGAGATGGTGCATATGATGACGCAAGCAAAAACTGCTGCTGGACCAAAGTAGGAAGCCAGTCCTACATACTTTCCGCACAATTGACCTTCGTGCCTTGTGAACAAGAGCTGTATAAGGATTCCATTAATTGACACAGCCAAATAATACCAAATAGTCAGATTCAAGATAGTGTTTCGGTAGAGGTGTAGGGCTGATGGGGAATGAAATGTGATTATGTAGAAGAAGGGAATAGCAAGCACAATACTGATGCCGCTTAGGACGTAGTAGATAAGTATGTTGACCGCATCATTGGATAGCATCATCGAAAGCAGAAGAAAGCAACTGATTCAACCGGTTAACAACACTATGCTTTTAGCAGAGAAGTGAGCTACTCCTGGGCCGCATCTAGAAAGACTGTCTTCAGTATGCTATTAGTCAATAAAAACTGGGTTTTTTTTTCGAACAATGCGACGTCCTTAACACTATATAGCTGTGAACATCATTATTTCAAAAGATCTTGTAAAAGGTCGCTACAGAATCCCGTTGGTTCGATGTTAAAGATATTTTTCGGATTCTAAACCAAAGAAGACCAAAGTTGGTTGAGCACTTTGGCCTTTGTTGATTCATTCTTTTTAACAGCTTTGCCAAAGCAGCTTGCTTTACAGCTTATAAAATCCAAAGATCATGCTGTTCGTCATGGCACATGTGAGCTTTTTCATATCCATTTCAATGATTCTCCATCGCGTGATTCGGACAGGTGAAAACATTTGCCTAATCGGCTATTCAATTGTCAAGGGATTCAGTGATTGTTCATTAGCACGGACGAAACTTACGCACAACTCCCAGAGGTGATCAATGTGGCTTGTTTTGTCGCATCTCACGCTACATTTTCACTTCGTAAGCTTCTCAAATGGCCGATGAGGATATCGTGACGGCACACCTGGAAAGGTACGGTCCATGGCGTTATGTCACCATCGGAATCACCGCGGCGACCACTCCTTTGAACGCACTTGCCGTCTACTTGATCGTTTTCAAATCGCCGAAGTGTCTAAGGATGTACAAATATATCCTTTTAAACATAATGGTAAGATTGACAGTGTATATAGCTCTCTATGGAGGCACTGCCTTCAGTTCTGGGTCGTTCTGACAGATATGATCGTGGACATACTTACTTTGTACCAAACAAGATTGGAGATCTTTGGTGTTTACGCAACAGGACTGGCCGGCTCGCTGGGACCAGAAAGTGGATTCGCATGCCTAGTAAGCTTCTAATCGTTGCTGCTTCTGATCATAAATTTTTAGGCGTTATCCACATTCTGTATCATTCAATATCTTGTAGCTCTGTTGTTCGCATTTGTTTATCGCCTCTATGCGCTCTCTTCTGGTCTTTCTATTTTCGATATTGAACTCAAAAAATGGCACTGCTGCACTGGGGCCATTCTGCTACTTGTGGTTCCATCAGGGCTACTGATGATTTCCATGTACTTCAGCTATTATCCACAAGATGCTTTCCATCAATACGTACGCTCGGTAATAATAAAGCCCTGCGCTAACCGTTGACCCCCCTGTTAAGGTCCATCCGGAACTCTTACCTTTCTTTGAAGAGGTACCTATGTTTGGACTCGACAAAAAAAGCTTTCTCATACTCTGTGGGGAGCTGCTGCTGTGGACAGTGATATGGATGATGTGCGTAGGACTGTGTATTAGGGGAATTGTGAAAGAGTTTCGTCTTCACCGGTCAAATTTTTCTCACAATCCAAACAGGCAACATATTCAACTGCTAAGGGCTCTTGTTGTACAGGTAGGAGGTAGCCTCTAAAATTTTATTACCCTTTCCTAGACGGTGGCGCCTCTCACTCTCTTTACAATTCCACTGTGCAGCAATATGGTCGGAATTCTGTTGTATCCCGAACGAATGGACGGTAAGTATACGTCACATATCGTTGTTTTAATGATAGTCTTCTACATAGATGCTGTGGTCCTAACGGAGCTGGCCTTCAGCTTACACTCGGCTGTGAACGCTTTGGCCGTCATCATGTTGATTACTCCTTACAAAACTGCTGTCCGCAAAATGATTAATGTGGTCCATGCACCGTCCGTTATTGTTAGTGTCGTGATCACGTCAGAAATCGCACCTACTTCTCGAGTATAAATAATGACAGTGTAGCTCGAGAGGTGGAACTGGTAGCTCTAGAAGCGTGTACCGACTCGCGAGGGAGAGGCTAACAATTGTATTGTTAAGAGGTAATGGTAGAACAGAGGAAGGAGAAGGGTGTCGCTGCTGCGGCCGTCTGTGACTGATTGCCTTGGTTCTGTATGTTGTTTCCTGAAAATTCATCCGCAAATGACACAATCTACCTCACCGAGTAAACATCTTTAGCGTTTCACACGTGCACCTGTTTCCACACATTGTTCAGACGATTAAAAGGTAGTATAAAGCAGTTGTCAAGGGAGTCATAAATAACGGAGTTAGAGAATACGTTAATTTCCAGTGCAAGGCAGGTTTTTCCACTGAATATCAAAGAACGTTGTATTTGAAGGTTGTGTCAGCATCCCGAATGACCGACCTGGACGCAGTGGCTACCCATCTGGAGCGGTACGAACTGTGGCGTTACGTTACCATCGGCATTACTGTTGCGGCGACGCCATTAAACGTTCTAGCAATCTACTTGATTGTATTTAAATCACCAAAACACCTAAAGGCGTATAAGTACATTCTTCTGAACATCATGGTAACTCCGGTACAGTTTCCTTCTCTACGCTCTACTTTAAGGTTTGGGTGTTCCTTACGGATATGATCGTGGACATCCTCAGCTTATACCAAACAAAACTGGAAATATCTGGAGCTTATGCAATAGGGCTGGCAAGATCGCTTGGACCGGAAGGCGGATTCGCGTGCTATGTGCGCCTAAAATCAACGTTCGATTTTACGATATATCTTTCAGGTCTTATGCATGCTCTGCATCATTGAGTACCTTGTAGCTCTCCTTCTTGCATTCTTGTATCGTTTATATGCCCTGTCTTTTGATTTTTCGTTCTTTGGCAAGAAGCTCAGCAAATGGCATTATTGCGCAACAATTATCGCACTGCTAGTAATTCCATCGGTGATGACCATTACCTTTACGATACCAGTGTATTATCCACATAGCGATTACAAGGAATACGTTCGCTCTGTAAGGACATCCACAGTACCAACAGTAGTTATACCGTTAAGGTGCACCCCGAACTCCTATCTTTCTTTGATGAAGTTCCCATGTTTGGAATCCACAAGAACAGCTTTATCATACTCTGTACTCAAATTTTCCTGTGGATAGCATTATGGACGATCTGTGTGGTGATATGCATTAGGCGAATTCTCACGCAGTTTTCGACTCTCCGTTTTGCCTTCTCCGACTACACTCGCAGGCAGCATGTCCAACTGATGAAAGCTCTAGTTGTCCAGGTAACGTATAAACGTGTGAATGAAGCGTATATTTTATAGACGGTGGCGCCTCTCGCGCTGTTTGCAATCCCACTGGGCATCGATATGGCTGGTATTGTACTTTACCCCGAAAAAATGGACGGTAAGAGCCGTTTTTAGCCATTGTTAACACGCTGCTTATACAGGACCCGTCGTTCTCACAGAGGTGGCCTTTAGCTTGCACTCGGCTGTGAACGCTCTGGCCGTAATAGTCTTCATTGCTCCGTACAGGAGTGCCGTCCGAAAAATGATTAATGTGGTGTATACACCTACCGTTACCAGTGTTGTAATCTTGCCAGCGATCGAATTGACTCCTGCGAATTAATTCCGTTGACATCTATGGAAATACCACCCACACCTTTGTACACACTTATATATGTATGACCACTAGATACTTTTTTATTATATAGAAGATTATGAAGTACTCCTTGCAGCAGAGACCTTGCACACCTTCACCTGACTTCGAACTAACAAGTAATAGTACGCAGATGCTTTTAGCGTAAGATCAATTGTGGAACCCAGAGCTCCGTAGGGTCCAACGTATTTTCCGAGATTGATGTACATCTAAAAAACCTGAAGTTATGTGGCTACTGCAATGCACAGTATTACAGCTTTTGCAAGAACTAGATCAGTGAGGAAAGGCAGCGTTTCACAGGCGAAGCGGATGTAGAACACGTAGAGAGTAAAGTTGTTGCTCTGAACATTCTTTACCATATTTTTGCTCTGAAAGTCCGTGGCTTACCGTCTTTTCCGCAGCCGATTGGTTTCTCTTTCTGTACCGGAAGAACAGGACCAACATGAAGGAGCCGATGACCGTAATGCCTACGGTTATGGTTACAGCGGATGTGCTAGCCCACATCCGCACCGATTCACTGTTGGCGATCATGCAGTTGAAGGAAAAACATCCTAGAACGATGAGCTACTGTCATTTCTAGAACTGTGGCCCTTACCAGGAGGGACAGGTTCCCCATGTAGCGTGACGTTGACCACTAGGGTGTACGTGGTACCGCATGCGGCAACGGCGAAGAACGTGAGGACCGTGGCAAGAGTGAAGTAGTTGAACTTCCCGAGCGGTTTCGTGGGGAACATAAGACAGCGCACACGTTGCGCGAAGAGAGCCACAGTGACACAGTTGTGGAACTGCCGTGTGACGAGCCCAAAGTGAGCGACCAGAAGGAGGAAGACCGTGTTCTCCGGGACATTGCTGATGCTTCCAGCCGCGAAGAATATCCACTGACATGACATTGCAATGTTCTGAAATCCGAGAAGGGTGGCCGAAGTGAGGAACAGGCATAGCGGTGGCGATTGCTTCCACAGGACGAGTACTGATTTATGTCGGAAGATGAGCATTTCCAGGAATAGCGTTACAGCACTGAGGACGACTATAGCCGAAAGCTCAGCGAGCACCACTTCGATCAGCATTTCCTCCGTGGGGCACCGTCTGCTAGAGGAAGTGCGTAAGCATTAGTGTTAATTTGTATCACAAGCGACTCTAATTTTGTATCTATCCGTCACCGAGACTGCAAAATGACAGTGTACCTTCCTCCTGAAGGCACGTAATCAAGGCAAAATACGAACCTCCTTTCGGACAACATGTTTTCCGTCAATATTGTTATGCGTTCCTCGAATTGTAGCGCAGATACGTCTGTAATTACGTGTTAGAAAAGCGAAATGAAAGTTCGCCATGTGGTTAGAGGCACAGTTCTCTGTGAACGATATAAATAGTGACAATTACGCACATCATATTACTGATGTACGTTCAAGTCCTTGAGGTACACAGGGATTTACTCACAAGGCAGTAGTAAACAACGATAGCTTCAGTGAGGGGATAAGCAGTCAACAAGACATGTTAACAGATATCTGTCAGATTGCGTTGGATATTAAGTTAACCAGAAGAAGACACTTTATGCTTCCGAAATCGTGGCTCATAATGATCAAGGTGCTACGTTATAAGACCCATCTAAAGGCAGTTGGCGATATAGCTGGTTAGTTTATCAAACGAGCAACATAACGATGCCCCATACCTTTTGAACACAGTTCACTTGAATCACTTAAACAGGTTACAGTATGATGTGAGCTTTGGACTATCGATGGATAGTGTTTGAGAAGTAAATTGCACTACGTGTTTGGCTGAAGGAGCAGTAGGGAGTCGGCTGTTGTCGTCAGTTGGTTGGGTTTCGATCAACTTGTGGTAATTAGATGATCTATGTATTGCTGTACACGTGGGTGTCAGTAACGACAACACGTAAAAATATTTCGCAACGACTTAGCATATTTCAAATGTACTAGTCGTGTAATGTTGTTCACGAAGAATGGAGAAAATATTATTATTTCACGAAGAATGGAGAAAATATTATTATTTGAACAAAAATATAAATTACAGGGAGAATAACGCTTATCCAGAAAATCTCCACGGATCGGTAAGGTCACTGTTTCTAGCGTACGGTAACACAGGAACAGGGACTCCGTTGTCGTCAATGAAACCGCTGTACTGTCGGTTGTAGATGGGTATCCCGCGAAATGATCCTATGATCTCGCGATGCCGCTGATACTCTGGATGTGATCGGCTCGGTGAGAGCACGCTATCCTCCTTAAAAGCTCCTCGATGGCTCTTCATTTCTCTATCGTTTGACATAATTCTTTCATAAATTTCTGATAAAGTGACAGCATTGCCCAAGGGTACTGAATTAATGAAAATAACCATCAGGACCATGTATGCCACTTACCACAAGCTCCTATGCAAGCTAAGAGAAGAATAAATGAGTAACCAAACATTCGGTGGGTCATACTGAGAGGCAGGATGGGTATCAAATGGTTCTGTATGGGTAAACAGAAAACAGGACATAATACAGGCCACCCTTTATGTGCTTACTAAAACAATCACAGAACAACTACAGTAAACAGCGTTGCCCTAAAACACATGAAACCCAACATTCTGCATGTCGTCCCTAGCAATGTTCCCATCAATATTTGTTTATTCTAGTAGAAAAGCGCTGAAACGTGGGTAGCTGACCTCTTGACTTGGGATATTTTTAACCATTTCCATTCTGCATGGCTTGACCATTCTCAATAACCTTCTTATTTTGCCCAACGTGCAGATTTCTGTATGTTTCCCTGCACTATCGATCATGTGGCCGAGACAGAAAACCAAGCAGAAACGTGTATTTTCACCATAGTTACCGGTTCCCATTCGTACTTAAGGTACTTGACGGTGGTGGTTCTTGTCTATCTATCGCCGTTCCATTACCACCGTTCTGACTTCGGTCCGTTGTAAAAAATCGAACACAGTGTTTGTGGAAGGCAGCCCGAATGGTGCTTAACTTCAGCACCTTTCAAATACATTATTCCTCTAGGTTTTTTTCTCTTTTTAAGGACGCTCTCGACATGAAAAAGTGGAACATCAGAAGGCTGTTAGTGTTCCTCCACAGAAGCAACTGAAATTGTAAAAAATGGAATGCCACATCCTATTGTCCCACCTTGAAAACAGTAACCAGCCCGCTCTTAGATAAAAATTGGAATAAAAAATTGTTTGCGACTGTTCGGTCTTACGAATACACACTGGTTTATTAAAAATATACAAATAAATAACAAACGAGCACAGTACCTAAGAATCACTATTTTCATTCTCTCTCGCGTAGGGAAGCACAGGAACAGGGACACCATTGTCGTCCACGAATCCGTCCTGTCGGTTGTAAATAGGTACACCGCGGAAAGATCCTATCACTTCAGCTTGATGATGATGGTGGTGATGATGCGTTGGGCTTGGCAGGCTTGGGTCCAACGTTCTTTCCATATCCTTCCGTTCTATACGGGCAGATCTGCCATCCTCCGCCTCTATCACTCTCTCGAAGATTTGAGTCAGTGACAAGGCATAACCTGAAGAGCTATGAATTTGCTTGAATAGCCTTATGAAAGGCACTTACTGGACGCGATCACGAAGAGAAGAAGTGGAACTGTAGCCGAAAGAAACATCAGATGAGTGCTGAAACAAGAACTGAGAATGGAGGAAGTACTAACGACACAAGGCCACGCAAAGCGATTGAGCGGAGATATTGAAAATAGTTCATTCGGTGGGCATGTTATAAACAGGTTATGACCGCCTTGTTCTGCTCGTCTTGTTGTTCTCGCAGTGTAGTAGGATGACGTGATGTCTCCTGAATGGCGCTTTGAACATAAGGAAGTTGTTCTGTGATCATTGGCGTCATTTCTTTTCATGGCAGCACGTGCATATATCGAGAACATGAATACAGGTTCTTCTTGTAGTTCTTTAGGCATTTTCAAGTGTAGTCTTATATACACTCGATTGACAAACGAACAGATAGTATTGTTGCTTATTGCCATTCCTCTGTGCTCAATCAGCGCCTTAAAGATGCATAAGGATACCGTATCCGATATACTTAAGGGAATAAAGTAGAATCCAGAGTCGTCCACAAAAAAACGTACTAAATCAAATCCTATTGTTTTTGGTAATTAATGTACGGCCAGCCATCAAAATTACTTACAATTAGCTACTGCATCCCAAATATTGTTTAAATTATTTTTCCGACAAGGGAAACCGCTGTAGCATTTAATGTCGCCTTTGCTCATCACAGGCCTCTCACAGAGCGTCACGTCTCATGACAGCACGTGCATATATCGAGAACATGAATACAGGTTCTTCTTGTAGTTCTTTGGGCATTTGCAAGTGTAGTCTTATATACGCGCGATTGACAAATGAACAGATAGTTCATTGTCTATATTCGTCTGTGCTCAATCAGTGCCCTGAAGATGCATAAGAATACCGTACCCGATATACTTAAGTGTATAAAGCATAACCCTGAGTGGTCGACAAAAACACACTAATCAATTCCTATTAATGTACAATCAGCCATTCAAACTACTTAGCTACTACACCCCAAACATTTCCTTAAATCACTTGCTCCACAAGGTCGACGGCTGCAGCGTGTAATCTCTCCTTTTCTCATCCCAAGCCTACCTCACAATAACATACAAATCCTGTCATGTTTTATTGAATTCTTTCAAACATTTTAGATACAGTATGAAGCACTCATACTATAACACTCATAGACAATCTGCAGAATTAAAGCCCCATTATCAATCTCTCAACCGTAAGAACCGCAGCTGTAGGTTGTAGGTGAAATGGCATTTACGAGGCATGACGATCGAGGTGCATCGCTGTACAGACGATGATCACTGTCATACGGGATGTCAAAAAAGGGAACCAATTCTTGAGGTCCAGTTTAGGTTTACGACAGTAGTTTTCGCCATAAAACTGGTGCTTTTGCTTTCAGAAACGTGTCGATTATCTTGACTACAACTTGACCTCTAGAGGCGAACACTAATGAGGCATGTTCGATGTGGAAGTTGTACGATGAATCAACCCAAGCATGATGTTCGAAAAACAACAGTCCAACACAATTTCAAAGCACCGTGCAGCGGCTCATTAGCTGACTCAAGTTGTCATGCTTAGACGTCAACAGCGGTACATTTATGAAAATTGTACAGATTACGCAAACATCACAATTGTCAGCAACTAACTTCTCTCCTTAGCGACTCCTCTGTGAGCAATGGCCACGTCGGATGTGCTCTTCAACCGTGCTCTGGACATCAGCGCGCTGTTGCATGTCCCCTTGAAACTATTGTCGATGTATATCGTTCTGCGCCACTCGCCCAAGTACATGGACTCCCTACCGCTCTTTATTCTTAACATAATGTTCTGGAACCTCATGGCCAACATCGTCGCTGCCTTTCTCCACATAAATCCACGGTTCCCGCAACAGTGCCACAGAGCTGATGGCCCTATTGGACTCCTCACTTCCAACGAGTACATTTACCATGTTTTCTACGCTGCACTGTTCTCCTGCGTCCTGAACTGCTCCCTTGGATTGAGCTATACTTTTCCCTATCGCTACCTTCTCTTCGTGCGTCCAGAACTCGTTAAAAGGATCAACGTGAAATCCGGGATATGTATCTGCTTAGCAGTGCACTTCTCCGTCTCCACATTGTTCGCCTATCTCTACACTTATTACATAAGGAGTGCGGCAGAGTACTACCTCGAAGCGGGTATCGAACGACCAGAAGGAAGCATCTTCTGCTTCTGGCTATCTGGATGGCGAAAGAATACTTATATGATTGGCTACTTTGTTGTGATCTTCCTTGCCTTCGGAACCGTAACCCTGTTCGCCTTCCTCCTCGGTCGTCATCTTACCGCTATGCAGAACATGCTCTGCAAGCAAACCTTGGCACTGCACCGAAGGTTCTTACGCTACTTGCTCATCAACACTGCCGTACCGCTGACCTTTGGCGGTATCCCCTTCCTCATCGTCCTGTTCTTCGCCATTTTCCCTCAAATCCACTACAGCCGAGAAGTGACCATGGTTTGCTCCGTCATACTGTACAATCACGGAGCCGTCTACTCCGTTGTATCCATAGTGACGTTCAAGCCATATTCGAAAGCTGTCCGAAGAATAGCAAGGAGCATATGTGGACTGGATGGCTATAAAGTGAAGGTGCTGAGACCGGGAATGAACAATCGAATGGTGACATGAATTGTTGTTCAGTCTTTGGTATTTTCCTCTTGCTGTATCATATTATTATGTTCTTCTTCTTTATTATATAGAGGATTATCAAAGTGATACGTAGCATGCTGAATAATACCAGTAAACATATTATATCTGATCAGAGCTCCGCAGAGGCTTTTATTTATAACAGCCCTAACCACATGAGATTCCTTGTGACAAACGATGTTGCATGAATAAATGCGCCGGCAAGCAAAAAAAAAACAATAAAAAACTGTGCTGAATATTCGGTCCTTCTAGAGTGTGGCCTGACAAGAGAACATTTTCTTGTTCCTTTGAGTCAGCAGTCTCGACTCTAGCCTACAAGCTTTCCAAAGGCATTATTTGTAGAGACAGCGCTCATTACAAACTATTTTTACTCTCTGCTTAAGCAGCAACAAACGTTCGCATAATAGGCAAATTGATTAATGAGAAATTTACTTCCTTTTTCACTTCCCATTAACGCAAAATACAAAACAAGAAACCCCTATTTCTCCGAGCGATTACCTTCAGCGCGATCAGGCTTACCTTCAGAACCAATGGATTTAAGAATTGCAAAAGGCTAGCCGAAGGCATCCTTCTGGATATTCTTAGAATTGCGGCATGATTCATGAGAAATGGTAGAACTGCTTATGTAGATAGTGAAAACAACGCGAAGCCGGAATTGGCAACTCGTTTTCTACTGTTTTGCTACTACATGTTTACACCAAAGGAACGGAACGATGGGCAAAGATTGCGTGAGCGGAACACACGATGTATTGTAAGAAGAGGTGCGCCTTTGCGTAGGTTGCTCATGGAGAATGGCCACGAAGAGGCGGCGGAACCCGTAGCCTAGAATTCACACTACAGCTGATTTTCATGCGCTTCAAACGTACGCAAATCAGTGTAGCGGAACATTAAAAGGAAGGAGGAAGTGTTTACATTTAATGTACTAAATTTTTTCTGAGTGCATCTGATTGCACTGGCCTATCGGTCTTCCAATGTGTTCCTCGAGTAAGATGCAACTCCCGGCGAGGATTCGCGAAACAGGGCTCAAAAGAATACGTTAAACGAAGAAAACTCGTATTTGGTAGACGTCGTTCCCGAACAAGAGACCCACAACCCCAAAACAGTGTTGCACCTCCCAAACACTGTCCCACTGTAAACAGCCGCGAGATTCGTAAATTCCGCTGATGTCTTCGCAACGGTGGACACCATTAGATTTCTGAACAATCTTGTTACCGCATGTTGACAGCCCACGCGCTGGTCTCCCTGTCTTGTATCAAATGTGCTCATGTGTAGTTGCAGTGTGGTAATAAGACGATTTCAGGCGCGCGTCGCTCACTCAAAGCACAATGGCGCAGTCGAACATGCGAACTGCATGTTTTTTCAATATGACCGCTGATCAGCGGGCAGAGATTTTCATGGTGAGCTCGTGATATTATTTAAAAAAGAACTCTTGAGTTTTCTTGAAACAGTTGGTCGGAGGTATAAAAAAGACACTCTCTTCTTTTGGGCTTTCACATAAGCCTGAACAGAAATTAACCTTTGGATACTATGGAATTAATTAGACTATCTTATACTTATGCTTTATTTCTTGAATCAACGGCTATATGCCATGAAATACACCGGTATAAGCATGCAATACAACAAATCAGAAGTCTGTTAGACAGATATGACCGTCTGCTGCATCCCGTGGCGGTTTCCGTTAGGTGTGTCGGTCGATGCTAGTTAAGAAGAAGGTGCTAATGAGACTATCACTGTCCTGTTTCACATACACCGTGATCGATTCTCAATCCCCATCTTCAGAGGCAACGCACGCTCCGGTTGGACTGGGTGTTCCATACATTCTTTGGATATCTCTCCATTCCCTTCTCAAGCGCTGCTCTTCTTGTCACAGTCCTCTACGTGATTGTGATTGTCAAAGCCATCAAGCAGCGGCGCGTCAGCCGCAAATGTTACGTCCTTCTCTTAAATCGTGCCATCGGCGACATCATGGCCTGTATGTCTTCCCTCACTCTCTCAGGTTATGTCTTTCTGGCCAAAGAAGTAACGTAAGTTCCATTAGATCCATCCAACTATAAATAAATATGAACCCTTTAAATTTAGCCGTGATGCGGTCAGTATCTTTGACCTTTTCTTCGTCGCATCGTTCTGGTCCGCGATGGTTTCATATGTTTCTCTCAGCTGCCTAAAGCTCTACGCGGTCGCGCGCCCATTTGAATACAGAAGACTGATCACCATGAAGCGCTGCATCCATCTGGTTGTTTTGAGGTACACATTGGAAATTTTCCGTTAGTTTACCCTTGCTTAAGCTGGATTGTCTTTCTGTTCATGTCTGCTTATGCGCTCGGCTCGATGGCTCTGGTCTTCATTCCTACGCTTAACGAATGGTCCGGGTGCCGACGTGAGACCTGCCTAGTAGTAATGTACCGTTCGAGAAGTCTCCTTACCGGCATTGTATACTTTTTGACCCTAATTACGTTCGTTATAACAGGTAAGATACTTAAGGCCCTCTTGATCAAGATTGCCTTATATAAAGACTATCTTATAGTATATAGCTCTGACACTCTCTTTTAGTTATTTTCATTCGACGCGCACAGAAATTTGTGGATTCCTTCAATCGCAATCAGGATCCGTCAGTGGGCAGGACCCGGTTTCCACTCTGGAAACTGGCCATCAATGTGGGTACCTTCGGTTTCCTAAACTCCTTCTACGTAGTCTGGGGACTTGTTTTACTTGCCATGACCGACAGGTGTTTCTGGCAAAGACATGTCGCAGAGATGTTCCGCCTTTTGGGTCTCCTTAGAGTAACTTTGATCATCCGAATAATTGTCGACGCCATCATCAGCTTCGTTGCCGACTATCAGGTACGTCCATTTGCTTAAACGGGGAACAACTTCGCGAGTGCTTCAGATCCGTCGTGGACTTTTTGAGCTGCTCCAGATAGGCGGACATAATCGAGTGGCGGACTCAAAGAACAGGGTCTCACGCGGATCCAGTGAGCAGAACAGCTCCGCTAGGCCGTCGACAAGGTCGGCTGCTGAGATAGCTGTGGATCAGCGGTCCCAGTCCGTGAAGACGATTTTTTAAGGAAGCACTGATAGAACATGATCTCAATGAATTTCATAGGATTTAGCCATGTTTAAGAACAATGCCGATTTCACTTACTTGTTCGTAGCATCAGGGCGATGACTTAAACCGCGATGTGCTTGATATAGATAAAGATGCTGTGAGGACATATGGACCACGCAGAATATCACAAACATAGAATTTACAAATGTTGTTTATTCGACCAGTTCTATCGAGTCTATTATTTACATTGATACTAGGAAAGATAAGAATGAATGGGTCCTTCACACACTTCAAGGCTTCACATCATCTTCCTTCGTCGATCCTTCACGTCAGGCTCCAGTTCATCGACCACCTCGCGTGGATCTCTGTTCAGGTTCTCGTCCAAGAACTTCTGCACATTGGGATCTGAATTAAAAGCTAATTTTTTAAATAAACGACTAAAAGCTACCTTCCCAGTAGTCCTTGATATTATCAAACACCGCTCCTATCTCCTTCATCATGTCGCTCTTTCCCCTCGCCTCCTTGATATGTGCTAATAGCACAATCATGCACCGCTTGTAACACTCCGCCTTGTAAGGCTTCAGGTTGTGAACGCTCATCATATCGCTCATTGTCTGAACACATCTGCTTGAGCTCTGCAGTACGCAAAGTGCAAACCTGGACCACGAACTTCTTGGCCTTGTCGGAGAGTTTATTCAGCTTTTCATATACCTCGTCGTGGAACTTCTTAAGCCGACCGGCTGCTGCGGGATTCACTGTTCTAATCTTCGCAATCACAATGTCGGCATTGTCGACAAAGATCTTGTCCTTCTCATCGCCCACGTCAACAAGTTGTTCTTTGGATAGGTCCAACACAAGCTGCAGGAATTCTTTAGGAATGAAGCCTACGAATACAAAAAAAAGAATTACAGCTGTTCACAAGGGCCTACCGAAGATTAGCGCATTTCCAGTGTACTTCTCGCACAGAACCACTTGGAGGGAAACAAATGACAGTAGTAGGAAAGAGTATAGATGCATTATGGCAGCGTTTCTCACAACTTGCTCACCTTTTTATAGGCTTGCGGCGAACTGGAAATACAGTAGGCCAGACATACGTCGAACAAAAACAATTTCGCCAATATTTACACTTTCGAGTTCTCAATTGGTAAAAATAACAGCTGAGTTCATCGACATAAATCGACAAGGTTAGGGATGGGCAGACTACTTTGTTGTTACGAAAATCCTGGAGCAACCCGAGGATGCATTGCACCTCTCCTAAATTGTCACATGGCACGGTTATTTTGTTTTTTAGAGGCGATCTTCGATCCCATTGCTTTTACGGACCTTTATGAAGCGAAATATTCAAATGGATCCAAATTTTTTCTAGCTAATACAAGGTAACTAAACCCATAAGCGATCCTATTAAGAAATGTGTTGCTTGCACAGATCCACCTGGTTGGATTTCACTAATCGGTGTACCGCCAAAAGAACCATGTTTTCCAGAAAGCATTCCTATACGGTTAACGGTAATATGCACTCGTCTTTCACGAAGAAATCTCTCCTTGTCGCGTGCCTTCAATAAACACCGCATAACCTGTTCTTCTTCAACGGAGAAAATAACCAAGCGCACCGAATAATGTCTATATTTCTGATCACTGGTCATAAAAGCAAATAGGCATGATTACAGGACCTTCGTATCAGTAAACGTGTTAAAGGGACCTGTACTGCAAAGGGTTTTGATCCTAGGCAGTCCAATCAATGTACAGGACAGGATAACACCCCAATTTACTTAAGTAATAACGTGGTGGCATTTAAAAAGTGATAAAAGAAGCAAAATGAAAGTCTATGTCTAGGCAAAGCACAAGTCTATGTCTACGTCTACTGTAACCTACTACCAAGGTTGACAATGTTATGCAGTGTGGAGTTAGAGAGCAGAGACTGCGATCTGCTTTGATCTTTGCGAACAGTCCGATAGCGTGATAGAACAGGAAAGGAAGATTAGTGGTACACTATTCGTAAGTTCATGCTATGTATTGTTCCCTTGGTGAACTTGTTATGCGATTCAACAGTCCCTAAAGAGCATGTTACTTATTAATTACAGATTTACAGGACTGAAAACACATCCGTAATCGCCCTTAATTACTTGCCACTTTCCTGATCGTTGATATAAAATGTGGCTTCACTATCTGCCACAATCAGCTGTTCCCGAGGATGATCGCTTTCATCGCCGTCCTGGCCTTAATGGTTTCTGCTTCCCAAGCCCAGTACACCCTGGGTAGCTACGGCTACTATTACGTTTCTCAGTTCTTTACTCTTAATGAAATACAGAAGGTAGGGGTTTTGGTTACTAAGGAGCTTACCTCATTTCCTTAGATCGAGAACGTAATCGCCCAGCAGGCTTGCAGCGGAGCCACTGTGGAACAAATCTTCGACAGTAGGTAGCATTAAGCGCGCCTTTCTGTAGAGAATTTAGATGCTTTGAATACTATCACGCAGAACATCGGAGCGAATACTGCTTGGCGAGCCTTAACTTTGGCTAACAAGCTACAGCACGATCTTGGAAACGAGTTTAGTGCAGTGCAGTCAGCTGTCCGCACTTCTGCCCAGAACACACTAACGCCTGTGCTAAATGATGTAAGTCATAAGGTTTCCATACTGACGCAAACACGTGCCCTCCAGCTTGTACGTTATTGCGGCTACGGCGCGGATACTGTAGTGAGCCAGGGAAGCGCGTACGCCAACACTCAGTTCGTGCAGAGTATGTTCAACCAGTTGTATCAAGCAGTTGCCGGCGTCAGTGGCCATGCCTGGACCGTCACCCGCAACGACCTCAATGACGTTGTTTACTTCTCGAGCTATGGATACTAGCTAACACTAGTAAGAACAGTGTGCGCTGATTTGATATCCAAGCGGTATAAATGTTGAATGACAGTGCTCGAGGCACGTGCTGAGTAGAGGTCCAGTTATGGGGAAACGGTCCCGGTAATATCCTGGCAAATATTTGCCTGCGCGCCCAATAACGCATATGTAGACTCCTCGCAACTCACCACAGATTTGATCACACGTGTTCATAGAGAAAAAAGAGAAACTTTTCAGTTGGTGGCCTTCTCAGGTTGGAGGGCCTTAAATTCGTGTAAACGCTTCCACTGTTTGCCCTAGATGTCGGGTTATCTTTTTTTCCAAATATAAACATGTTGATGGAACACACTTCTGTGAAAGCCGTTTCGGAAAAAATTATTTCCGGCATGAAAACAAGTCACGTCTCGAGCAAAAATCATGTGGGAACACGCGGACCTGTATCATCCTATGTGGATATCTTAAACTACGATACCGTTGACTAACCTCTACCTTTTCTCCGTTGCTTAAAGTCATAGTGTATTTACTGACAGAGTTAGGTATATCAGCTCGCAATAGGCGCAAGAGATTACCGACTGACCGTGAGTAAAACACCGTGAGTAAAACGGATGGCACTTCAATCGTACGCATGTGAGTCCCTGTAATAATTGACTGATGTGTGATATTCTTCTTGTGGACCTACGAGCCTTACCCGATGATTATATTTTTGTGGGAAATTTCAGGGTGGTTCTACACAACATCACACATAAGAGTAATTTATTTTTAAAACTCCAAAACAGAATTACATAGAAATATATTTGAGGTTCAGAAGGTAGCAACACAATTCCCATAACTGTCCCGACAGTAGCCAGGTTTACACTGACAACTGTGCCCAATCTCGCATTGTTGGGTGCAGAAACGAGGTGGCTCGCCGCAATACTGATCACAGGTGTTTTTGCAGGCAGATACCTCTTCATTCTCTCCACATTGGGGCTTCTCGGGTACGCAGGCACCATTACAGTCGCGGCAGAATCCCGGCATACACTGACACGAGTGTCCAAAAATACATTGCAAGGTGCACACCCGGGGTGGTCCGCCACAAACTTGATCGCACGTGTTCTTACAAGGGGTTACCTCTTCATTAGGTCCGCATTTAGGCTGTGGGACGCACGATCCGTCACGGTCTCGGCAATATCCTGGTTTGCACTGGCATGAGTGGCCGAGTAAACAATACAATGGACAGGCGCGAGGAGGTCCGCCACAGATTTGGTCACATGTGTTCTTACATGGAGATTTCTCCTCGTTTTCCCCGCACTGAGGCCCTTCTAAGATACAGGCACCATTGCAGTCACGACAGTATTCCGGTAAGCATTGGCATGCGCGCCCAACGATGCACTCGTCGGTGCAGAACCGAGGCGGCTGACCACAAATTTGATCGCACGTGTTCTTGCAAGGGGATTCCTCTTCGTTTACACCGCACTCAGGCTCTTCCGGGACACATGCTCCATTCAGATCTCGGCAATATCCTGAAATGCATTTACAGGACTGTCCATCTTCGCATATTTCGGAGCATTTCCGTGGAGGCTGTCCACATATCTGGTCACATGAATTCAAACATGGTGAGAGTTCTTCGTATTTTCCACAATCTTGAGCCAAGGCCACAGCTAGCACAGCAGCGAATAGGTGGACAACATCCATTTTCACAAATACGGCAGGCGAGAGCTATTTAAATTCTTGTAAACGTTGTCAATTTCTGCTCTCAATATCGGATTATTCTGTTTACAAAATGTAATGTGGAACACCCGGGTATGAAAGCCGTTTTCACATAGGAGCGTACAAAAATCACATAGGAGCACGTGATAGCACATGTTCTAAGCCACTATGGTGGATAATATTATTATAAACCTTCGTTGAATGCCATCTTGAAGTCATCTGGTGACCTTATCAGAAACACATAAGGATTACAGTGCACTTTGGCTTAAATCGCGTATTTTCGCGTTAGAAGGATAGCAATAAACCAGCACGGTACCCGGAAGTATCACCCTTTGGTTATGCTCACTGTTTATAGAATGCAAATCAATGAATTCGAATTCGTGAATTCGTTTATGTATCTTATTATAATTTGTCTATCATCAGCAATATAAATCCAATAAATTATAGGTACATTAAATCGGGCTAATTCGTCTCTCGGATCATTATAGCAGTGTGTCGTGAACTTTGACTGGAGTAGGAATGATGGGTCTCATGTAGATTTGAGGTTGTTGATGGAGCGCCGGCTTCACGTAGGCCGAAGGACGTTCCAACATGGCGGAGTGCCTGCTTCACAGTTTAACTGATATCTGGGCAACTATCTGTTACCTGTGATTTGGCACTCTAATAGCCGCTGACGGTGTCATATGGCGCAGTTCTACCAGCCTCTTCTCCTTCTGCAACTGCTCCAAAAGACGCGTTTTCTCCTCCAACTCGTCAGTTAGCCTTTTGTTCTGCTTGTGGAGCCACATGGAAGTCTCATCAGCAGGTTGAGGCAGCTGACTCTTGGCGAGGTTTCCATGCGTGGGGAAGCCTCTCTCGCTGCTTTCGCACAACGCCGCCATACGTCGGTTCAACTCGGTGATGTTAGCGCGGACGAAGTTCAGCTTCTGTTCGTGCACCGACGTGTCCTGTAACGAAAACAAGCTTCGGTACACCACGTCAACCCAACTCCAAATCGCCTCTTTTTGGCGGTAAACATAAGGGTATTGCGTGACGGCATGGTCATAAAAATAGCACATTTTTTGGAGTGTCACGGTTACGGTGATTGTGAAGTGCGACAGGAGCTGGAATTCTGTACGTGACACTTTGTGGGAGCAGGAGACCAAACTCCGGCGGGAATTCCAGCAGACGACGCAGAAAAAACATAAGGAGAATCCCTGGGGAACGGCGTGGGTTGAAAGGGACGCGTTTCATTCGGAAAAAAACATTTCCAGCGCACGAATCTGATGAAAAACAAGTATACTAACATATTCCACCCTTTTTCGCAACCCTGCAAGCGCCTAACATCTACTCGATGTCGAGTTCAGAAGGTTCGAAAACCTAGTTGAACATGGTAGCGTGAAGTCGAATTCCAAACGAATGTATTGCACTATGTTCGTTGTGGATACTCAAGTATGGTGGATTAAAATTTGTAGATGGTTCAATGAGGGTACTCAACCAAGTACTGACAACATTCTACTGTATTTAATATAATTTTTAAATGCATAGAGATAATGCTTGAAATCAGGTTGAGCATCGTTCGATATTGCATTACCTTTTGGCGTATTTTTCTCTTGAATAGAGCTATCAATGGAATCCAAGGAGATCAAATTAAAGACCCAGTAAGGTTTCCTTTTTCTTTGAAATCTCTATAAATTTGTAACTTGGAAATATGATAAAAAAACTCGGTCATGAACTCGAAAACAACAAAAAAATGTGAATTTGGTCAATCGAGAGATAGAGAGAAAGTTACGTATTAGGATAGCTCGATATTGAGTTATATTTTGACACATTTTTATGCTGAATGGAGCTATCAATGGAATCCAAGGAAGTTTCTGTAAAGGGGTAAGGATCCTCAAAACACGACTTTCGGAAGGATGCGGTTTTTATCCATTTGGGAACAATGCTGTTTTGGAACAACTGGGAACTTCCTGACCTGAGTACCTTCTATTTGAAGGGTTGAGCTACGAATAACTTAATTTTCCTCACATTAATTCCTATTGGGATAGTAATTTATAAGCAAATTTGTAAGCTATTGTAACCTTTTTCTAAATTTCTAAACTGCAAATTTGATAAAAATTAATTGACCAGTTATACATCTTTTTGCCAATCTTCTTTAGCCAATAAAGTAGACCGAGCCCTATAAAGCTTAGTCCGTAGCCAGCTGTACCTTTCTTTCGATCCCCTAACGAGTGACTCACCAGCGCTACAATCCCTTTGTTCAGCATTTCTTTGCGTTTGGCGATGGAGGTGAGCCGATCGGAGTACCAGGAAAGAAGCCGGTTCGTGACGTCGACCCCACGTTGCATAATCTCTCGTTCCTCTTCGAGTAGGCGCTCATGGCGTGCCTGCAAACATATATGAATCCGCTGCAGCTGCATAGAGTACACGGAAGAGCGGGTCACCCTCGCAATGTGACGGTTTCCGCTCCGGAGTATCAAATGTAGTGTCCTTTTTTGCAAGATGACATAACGTTATATTCTGCTGGGAATTGTACTCCGGATTTCAATTAAGATAATACTTAGATGCGCTTCTACATGGGACTTGTAGGACATTCAACACCATGGTTTCCTATTAGTCACCGAAACTCAAACCAGCTCGATTCCAGTGTACCCTTTTGATTCTCCTACTTAGGTGTGCTCCAAGCCTTATGCAAAGCTGGAGGCATCTCCGGAATGTCCGTGTTGGACTGACAAATAAATCCACGAGGAGAGGATAATTAGGAATCCTTCAAATGATTGATATAATGTGTCATACAAGGCCGTGCATAGCATGATGCTATGCATTCCTATCTGCTAAGATGTGCTGAGCTCTTTCGAAACATAGTCTTAGATTATACTATCAAATTAGCAACAAAACATGTACAAAAAGCTATCACCTGACGTATCCAGGTACCTGTCGCGTACAGTCCGCCAACGTCAGAACGCATGACGACAGCAGGTTAAAAAACATTCGAGCAGATACAAACGGCGATGGATCTGGTCCATTCTCATTTTGGATTTGTAAGTACACGTACATAACGCCCACAAACTTTACTCGCCCAGCCGCGATATTACGTCAAGAGGTTCAACGGTGATATAGTCATATTGTCTTGAACACGATACAATCTACCTCTGAGAGTGACGTAGAATGACTATTATTCTCAAATGCATTAGATTTCCTTTGAAAATCATGTAGATATTAGAACGAATTGAAAACTTCGCCATCCTAAGGAAGGTAAAAGAAAAATCTGACCAAAAATGGTTACTAATAAAGTGTAGTTTCATGATACTTCAGAATGGGTGATTGATGACAGATCTATCCACAAGATATCCCTTTTAAGGTTTCTTCTAGCCAACAACTATGTTTGGCTCCCCGGAAGTGTCTGAGCCCCCTCCGAAACTGTACCACAACAACAGGCGAATTTTGTCAGATTCTTGGAGCTGAGATTAATTCTCCGGAGGCTCAGATTGGTCGGCGAGGCTCATATACTCCGAATGGGGCTCAGATCTTCCGAGGGGGCTCAGATTCATCGGATGGGGCTCAGATTCTTCCGGGGAACCCTATTTTTTAGTTTAAAATTTTAGTTAAAAGAAAGAGACACAAAGACACATTTAACTTCACAGAAAGATCGCTTAACCGGAAAGATATTTCCGGGAGAGTCAGAAGAAGCCGTGATGTTCATTTGAGTTCATTCATCCAAAGTTTGTTTTTTGGTTTTCCCAACACGTGAAGCGTTTGTTCCCTCAAAATGCCCAGCCGCCCACTGTTCCATGACGATGGCCTATAACGTCACCGCTTAAAATATCCATCTCAATACAAAAATTTATGTCAGCATGCATTTTTCAATTCCTTGAAACGATCGGCGAGCTTGGCATGCCCGCGAACCTCTGCCTCCTCAAATCCGGCGTCCACGAACGTCAGATTGCGTGACCGACAGGCGCGCGGCGCGAAAACAATCGCGCGAAATTGTATTTTAGGAGGTGCGCCCATGATTGACTGAGGTAACTGATGGGGGCCGTTCTTGGCGCGCGCCGCATGCAATTCCGCTGGCGGCTATAAACGCCGTGGCTCGACCCGTTAGCCTCACTCCTCTCACCACTCAACCAATCGAGCAGCCATGCGAGCAGCGGTTTTCGTCCTGTTCTCCCTCGCCGCGCTGGGTACGGTAGCGCAGCAGCAGTCCTATGACCAGGTTGGTTTGTCGTGTACTCGGTGTGTTTGTATGGTGCTGGTCTTTAGGAGACTATGGTGGGCATGATGAAGCGTTCCCTGGCCCTGGGACGCATGGGCTTCCGACCGGGAAAAAGATCCACGGACGACGCCATGGACGATGAGATGGTAAAACGGTCGTTGGCGCTCGGAAGACAAGGATTCAGGTGAGGGATATGGCCTGCGCCGGAGTGTTAGTACGTTACATATTCGTCATCGAAGACGAAAAACAGCTAGTGGCCTTTCGTCCGCCACCGGGGACCAATTAAACGGTCATAAACATGAGGGGGATTATGAGGCCTGACGGGTTGGCTATTTGGCCAACATGGACATCATTGAAGGATCTTTGGTCGCAGCGGACAGCGTGAGGACCGCACGTTGACTGTAGGCATTTCAGGCCCGGCAAACGAGCCAGCGCCCTGAACTTTATCAGCCCCGAAGAAGTACAGAGTGCCCTGGACATCATCACCGAAGACCAGATGGGAAAACGCTCCATGGCTCTCGGCCGCGCCGGCTTCCGTCCCGCCAAACGCTCTCTCGCCCTCGGCCGAAGCGGATTCCGTCCCGGTAAGCGCAGCATCGCCCTCGGACGCGAACGTTTCCGCCCAGGCAAACGCAGTGTCACCATCGCGCCGCCGACGATGCCGGTCAACATCGCCAGCGGCCGGTGCCAGATGGATCAACTGGAGGAGGTGTACAGTGTGCTCATCCGCCTGGCGCAAGGATTCGAGGAGATGAGCGCCAAGTGCAACGCCGAGAATCCGCTCGTCTCGCGAAAGTAGGCTCGGCCGTCCCCATCCATTGTCGTCGTCATGCCCATATAGCCCCTTCTGTGTGTATAAAGATAAGCAGCGGTTGAGCAGCGGTCGAGTTGGCTCGTTGTAAGCAGTGTATTTTTGTAGCGGCGCCGTTAATTAAAAGGTGTTTCTGTTACTGTGGAATAACACATTGAAGACTTCCCATACAATTCTTGAGATTCTACTTATTTCTATAGAGCGGAAACAGGAAATAGCTTACACAGTATATAAACAGGATATAGCTTGTCCCATGGCAGTTCCTCCTACAGCATACAGAGATTTCTACGGTATCTTAAAGTCGTCAGGACTTACGCTTGGCCCTCTAGCACCAGGCACGCCAACTAGTTGGACCGTCCAACTTCCGCATGACACATTGTTTTGATCGCCCATGGAAAGCAGTTCACGAATAAATCATATTGGCCCTAATTATGAGCTCTTCTTCTATTTTATGGGTTCATATCCGTTACGAGACCGGCGCGCGTAGAGCAGATGTTTAAGGAAAAAGAGGCCAATCGTAATTTATGTCTCCCTAAACGCGCATTTTTGAGAGCGTGGGATGTCGGGCTGTTTTGCTCAAAAGCGAAGGCACATGACTGTCGAACTGACCGTAAGCTAGAGTGCTAATACAATAAATAAAACTTTGTATTTAAAAGTGGAGCTTCTAAATAGCGCCGGACATACAACTGCCAGAGTACAGTAAAGGTCGGAAAATATTTCTGTTGGCTTTCGTGGCATGAACTCGGTTTTATTTTATGTTATGTTTCGGTTACCTTCAAGTTAACCGTGGAAAAAATACATAATGAAAATAGTGAAAATTACAATACTTTGTAATTCTCTGTCCAAGGATAAATTTAACCGTGGACTGATACCCAGCGGTTTACACCTGACATTCAAGAGTAAAGGCTTATACTCTGTCCGGGGTAGATTTCATTGTAAAATGTGGAAATTACAGGATCTGTTTTGCACTGTGAGAGAGTCGTACGGACAGATAAAGTGCATCAGAGCTACATTTGCTGGACCACAGCCATTTGTATGTTTAAACGCCACGCATGTGAACGGCATAGGCGTCAACGGGTCAAGATTAGTATTTAAGCGGTAGTGATACACTTTACCGTTTTGTTTTACTCAAAGAACAATTTCTTTGACTAGGTCATTGGTGTCAGATTTTCGGATTTACATATCGAGATTAGGTGCATATTAATTCAGCACAATTCGTCAGATGTTTTTTTTGACGCGATTAGGATTCAGATTTGGGTGTAGTTTAGGTTCGTATTCTGATAATTAGATGCATTTTCGAATTCCTCATAATTGATTGGAGGAAGACGGAGAACATGAACCTTATAGGACAAGAAGCATGTGCTGTGTGCACTCCATAAACTCCACATTACGATTCGGAGGAAGTAACGACAAATTAGTTGACTTACAACTTTCGGCGCTTGGTCTTCATTGTAAGCCGCTTTTCCGCAGCTGGAGTGTTGCGATTCACCGCTGATCGTAGAAGGAGACGTGGACATCCGTGAGTTTCTCCACTGCACTTCTGCCATTCCAGAAGCTGGAGTCAATACGTTCTACCAAACTTGGCTAAAAACACTTACAGATGCTTCCAAAGGAATTCGAACTGATCGGCCGGAAGCGGTTCCCGTTCTGGGCTTGCAATGGTGCCTTCATCTTGACGGCTTCCTTCTCTGGAGGAGGTTGGGGAATACGGATCAGATTCGAATTGCGGTTATCCATAACGTTGTTGTAAGAAGGAGGCGCAACCTGGAACGCCAAATATAAACTGTGCAGAGTTAACTTTTATGCCGCTGTCAGAGGGAGTAACCGGTTGGACATAACTCCTTTGCTGACCCATTTAATCCCTATCCGAGGCGCACCCCTCAAAAACCACTCCTGAGAAACTCTAAACGCCTGCGAAATTCTCCAAAGCTCCAAGGTCATCCCTGTATTTAGTGGAAAGACTCACCTTCTTCGCACGCATAATAACCTGGTAATTGTCGTTTGCGTTTGCCGAGTACACTTCAGGCTGGCTGGCGTAGAGCGCGGAGCGACGATCGAATCCGTTGAGTCCCATCATGGGACCCCGTTTCCGCTCCATTCTGAAAGTGATTCGAATTGGTGAATGGACGGTAATGAATAGTTTGGCGCAGCTGTTTAAGGGGCTAGAACGGTATTCCGACGGACTCAGAAAAAATCAACTTTTTTTAGGCGGAAACGCACCCACCTGTTTCCGATATGAAACAGCAATTCTATTGACGTAACAGTTACAACAGTAAAAGACAACAGTAAAACAGTTACAACAGTAACTGTAAAAGACGTTTTCACTTCCACAAAAACCGGGCATAGTAACCGGAGTTTAATGTAAAAAAAACTCTGCCACTATACAGATAGTGACTGCTTGAAACTTATCTATCTGATTTTGCATCGCCCAATCCACAAATTAACATGTAAGTTATTAAATAGCGCTTTCAGATGGAAGCACACATTTTAAGTGATAAAAAACAAATTCGTCAAAATACGGAAATAACTCATATAATTGCAATAACTCCCTGAAATGTCAAGCTAGCGTTTTTCTAATAGAATTGGGGTGCTGCTATTATAAAAAAGCGTCAAGATTCAGCACAAATGCTTAGTTGTCAAATGACGGAAAAGGCGTTCTGTTGTAGTACACTCCAGGGGGTGCGCTGCAGAGAAAATAGTGTTAATTTTCCAATAAAACTGACGTCTTTTAGCAAAAGTAACTACATGTTATTAGGAAAACATTCCGTGCACTTAAATGAGTCCGATTCCTATCATTATCCTCAGTCTTGGCTTCCAACAGATAGGGCAATCGGAGAGTATCTAGGAGATGAGAACACTGAGAACAACACCGTTGGAGAAAGTTTCAGAGCACTTTTAAGAAACCCAAAACAGGAAAGTGGGCTGGCGGAAAAGGCATCTTACTCATACCCACTCTCGAACATCCCCCACACTTTGCTGTACAAAACTGAATCACAGCTCGCACAGCTGCCCTGGCGCACTAATACGAACCGCAAACAGCTGTACCGAGTGGTCGCCGCACAAAAACGCGCAAATTGAACGAATTCCCCTAAATGGGTATGTTCCATCGGACAATTAGAACTGTTCTTCAGTCGGAGGTCACAGTGCACGCCTGAAATGTGCACCGTGGTTGCGGCGCCCAGACAGGTTTCCCTTATTCGATCATGCGCGCGCGAAGACTTTACGACACCCCGTGAGCTATTAAATCAACACGTCAGGACCGAGGAGAACGCCAACGGGTATTGTTGCGCTCCCTTGGGGACGGAGGCGTACAAGGAAACTAAAAACGTTTGTTTGCGGGAGATGACTTTTACGATTTGCAATCACTTTCGATTTCGTGTGTTCAAACAGTGCGCGTTGAGACCCGGAAAAACCTTGTGTTGGACCTGTTTGTTTCGATAAACATCTGTTGGCAAAAAATGCGTCGGTCACAGTGGGACTGTTGGTGAGGGTAAACAACATCCAACCATTCCGATGTTCATGCAGTGAAAACGGGCTTAAAAATTTATTTTTTTTTAATTAAAATATTTAGATCTTCGAG
>AZBX01000383.1:0-16667 GCA_000757755.1 Steinernema glaseri
ATTGCTTTTAAATCAACAGTTCCGGAAAATTTTAAACTCGTACTAGCATTCATACTTTGGTCATGAGATGACATCTTTAAAAAAAGAAATATTTAAAAAAATACGTGTAATCACTGCTTAATCCGAAAATACAAAAAAATAAAACACACATTTGTTCAAAATAAAAGATTTCCACTGGTCTTGAGACTAATTTTCATTTGAAACCAGTCACTGACAACCGTTGTTGAAGGGCGATATCGACGTGATTCTGCCGATCTCCGCAATGTGTTCGACTATTGGCGTTGCGCAAAGCATTTGCCCTCATGAAATCTACTGTACTACAGTAGATTTAGCGGCTTTCGGCATGACCTGGATTGTTTGGATAGCATGTTTGTCGGACCGATTGACTGCACCTGCTTTCTAATTCCGGTGGACTGCTTTGGCATTTGCCAAAAACAATTAGCTTCTGTTTGTCAGGTCATTGGACGCCGCAATTCGTTTATGCGGCGAAACGCTAATATTGCATCCATATACAAATAAGTCAAGTGTTGCCGCCAATTTACTCCTCATCATCTCACCTCTTTTGTGTCTCTTTAGCGGCCGCCGGCCATCGGCGCTAATCCAACGTAAACACAGCGGCCGACAAAAACGGTCCACAGCTGAGAAAATAGAAAGTAACACTCGGTCGCGAACGAAGTCGAGGACGCTGCGTCGAGTGGCCCCCACTTCACCCTTTCGCCCATACTTTAAAGAGCGTGATGCAACACCAAACGCCGCGTCGGATAATCGCCACCTAGATCAAAGGGGCTGCGTATACCCGGCGAAGTTGGACAGTAATCTGACACCCTCAACGCATTGTCTCTTCTTCATATGTGTTCGGGTCTCTTTGTCTTGTTTTCAGGTATACGACCTTCCCACAAATTAATGTGCAGTAAATAAGGGTGTTTTTACGCAATAAACGCTTACGCACTTCAAAAGTTAGAAATGAAGCGCACAAAGCCGAAATTTGAGGACTTCGTGAAAATTTTTTGCGACCACGGCAAAGACAATGAGCACACTGGTGTGTGAGGCAGCTATCGAATTTCTTGCTACAATAACCTGAACTACTAAAAATGATTAAACTCTTACCTATGGCTCTTTAATTGAAAGGTGTTTGATAAGCAGTTTTTTTATTTCTTCTTGAAGATATATCTTCGCGTTAGAAAACATTCCTACCTCAAAGGTAACCATATGTTTTGGAACAAGGAACAGTACACAAATGAGACTTTATTTTTCCTTCGAACGCGTATGTAATTTAAATATGTTCGAAGTGTTTTATAAAATGGTGCGTAAGTACACATTCCATTCAGGGTTCACTAAGATGACAAACAAGTGACGGACACTTGCGGGCGAGTTTGTGTGGAACAAATCTTAGGGCTTGAGTCTATTAGCTCGTTTGCTGTTCGAGACTTGCCGGGGATTCGGGTAACCGCGTGACACGATTGGAGACAAGAATGATATTTTTGCGACCCGTCAACTTGAGCCAAGAACGAAATAATGATTCAACAGTAGGTGTAGTTTATCTGAATATATAAAGTCTCGTCCTTCTGTGTCCCTGATCCGTCCTTCGTTAATCTTGCGTTCTTTCCTCTTCCGATGTCGTCGTTGTTCTCATTGACGAGAATCGATATTGGACAGCGATGGTGGAACCGGCGGAGGAGTCGAAACGGGGACGTTGATGGAGGCAACGGAGATGGCCAACGTGCACACGCACGGGCCCTGCCAGCTTGCCTTTGCCTGGTTGCAGGCCCTTGCCAATGTCCGTTTCCTATATTTGTCCCCATTGCACATAGCAAATGAATGGAAATTTCTCATGCGCTCCTTTTCCGATTTAAAAGAATTTTCGTAATCAGTAGCTGATATTTCATACTGTTCGGTTTCGTTGGGATGTCTACAGTTTATAATTATCTTTTCCACTAAATGGTAAACCTAAACTATGGTCTTAATTTCAAAAGCACAAGATTTACGGTACTCCACGGTGCACATATATGTGAGGCATGTAATAATGAACGTAGTTGGGCAGGTTTGCTGCGCAAGTTGTTTACAGGCTATGGTACTTACTATTTAAATAACTATTCGTTTTTCCGTCCTCGTCTTCTGTTATCATACGGTTTTGAATTGCACAACTCAAGCATTTTAGCATTAAGCAAAGAAACATTACAATTAAATAAGCGCTTAAGCAATCCGTACGATAACAAAGAACGACCTAATGTTGTTGAAACTAGTGTTCCAGCAACGTTTTCCGTCTGTCCATCAAAGTCAATTCTATGTTCCTTCTTGTCCAAGGCTTGAAACCCTTGAAAGAAGTCAAAAGGGGTATCAGACCAAAAAAAGCAGATCAAATTTAATTAACATATACGTTTGAGATCTTTCCCTTGTTTGAGATCAAAATAGGGCATGACCATCCTAGGATGAACAGAGGACTTTATAATGTTGTGCCTACTTCAAATATATATATATGGGATAGAATAAGCTAGGCTTCTCAATTTAAGTAAACCTTCACCAATTTTTTTCCAATAACGATTATTTCCGCATATTCCGCGTTTTAGTAGTAGTTTAAGTTATGAAATATCGTTTTTCAGCATGTCATTTAATGACTCCTCGAATATACTCCGACGTCATTGAATTCTCCCCAGAAATATTCGCGTTTCTTCACAATTTGTAATATAGAGCGCATTCTCTTTGGAACGACGCTTGCGATGACATAGACCACACACGTTCATGGCAAGCAAAACCAACCACACCACAACTGCATCCACTAGGACGCCAAACGTTTGCGAAATATTTGGTATAGAATGCGAATTGCAGTTGTTATGGCACACCTAAGCTGCACTGTCCTTTCGCTAGATACGATGATCCTCACTGATAAACGTTCTCTTCTCCGCAGCGCGGAAGCCAGAATTGGGGCGCGCCGTCTCCTATTTGGTGTAATATTGTCGTTTCCTTTTCGCGCTTTACTTATACGCATCGAAGACGCGAGGGATTGTTGTTTCAGATACAGTTTCCTTTCTAATGTTTCGTATATTGGAAACATCGCTAACGTAACGCGTCCTTCAGCTCTGCGCGAGATGTATTACGGGGCATCACGGAGCCAGAGCGCCGGACCATCGTCAATGCTTGACCAGTTTGGCGTTGGCGGCGCCGCTACTACATCCTCTACGACTATTCCACGAAGGACTGCGGAAGCAGCCGCCGCTTCGCACATTGCTTCGCCGATTACGAATCGACGTTTCTACCAACAGCAGCCGTCTTACTTACGGTAACATAGCTAACTAGCTTCTTTGCAATCACACAAGCAGTAAGGAAACAAAAAGACATAGTATCCCAAACAAATTATACGGGCATTGTCCGTCAAGCTAGTGTACTTGAGTGAAACAGCTTAGCATGTGTCAGCCACTTTGCTTTAACCACAGCTTAGCCATGCCTGAATCCTTTCACCGCACACTACTACCCACATTTCAATTGGACAACACTTTATAAGACAACTTGCTTGCTTCACAAAGCAGTTTCACTTGCAGCCTGGTAGCTTGCCCGCAATTTTAGACATCACAGATCGGTTGATGGAATGGAACTCATCGGCAACGACTTGGATCCGACGCAATGGACTGATGGGTAGGTGGTACCATATCTCGCGTTATGCATTTCGCAGGAAAATTCCTATGACCCAACATGCGAGTTCACTTTCAAACAAGAGAAAATAAAGGAATAGAAGACACAATGTTCAACATTCTCCCACTTCGAATCCGTAAAATTCACTGAACTGTTGCGTTTAGAATGCAACAACCTTCTGTACTGAGCCAAAACTGCGCAAATGACATAAGCGCTTCGCAAGCGTTTGGAAGCACCGTACCGTCCCTCAAACTGGCGGGAGCAGCTCTCGAACAAGAATATGAACTGCTGAAGCGAGACTACGAAGTGACTTTGCAAAAGCTACACGCAACGATGAACTCCATCAAGACATTCTGGAGTCCAGAGCTGAAAAAAGAGCGCCAAATGAGAAAGGAGGAAGCACAGAAGGTGCTCTTAATGCAGCAAAAGATGGCAATGCCCTATGTGAGTGTACAGTTTCTGGCTTATCAAAAGACTTCTTTTGGTTTAGAGTCAAAATGAAATCGGCGTTGCGGGATTAGGACCGGAACTGGAAAAGTTACGGATGGAACTAAACATAAAAGAGCAAACGATAAATACGTTAATGGAAATGAACAGATGTGATCCGAATAGCGTCGTCGTTGCAAGACGAATAGCGGACCTGGAAGCCAGGTGCAATCACCTGGATGCCGTCTTAGCCACAAAAGACGATCAGCTCCGCGCTTATCAACAGAAACTCAGTCAAGTGTCCTCAATTGGCTACGAAGATACGGTGAAGGTTTGTTTTTACGTCACTTTTGGTAATGTTTGCGGGATCGACGAATTGCAAAAGAATGAACGGAAAAAAATGAAAAAGTTAACAAGAACTTCTATAGTCACCTCATTAATGACTCTGTGGCTCCCCTTTATCTGCTCGATTTAGGAAGCTCGAATTGCTGAATTAGAAGATGAATTAAAACGGATGAAGATCGGCGCAGTTAACAGGCCACTCGATTTTACAAACAAATCAATTAGCACTCACGAGTTGCACACGTTGAAGATGAAGATGGAGAAGTCTGAGATGGAACTGGCGCATAGATCAAACGAATTGTCCTCGGCACAAGCAAAACTTCGCACAGCAGAGGAATCAAACGGTGATTTAAGTAGACACGTCCAGCTACTCAAAGAATCCCTGATGGCTAAAGAACAGCAAATTACACTACTTCATGAGGATGTGGACGCTCTGAGGAAAAAGTTGGAAACGAAAAATCAGCTTATTGAACACCGAGACGTCACAATCAAAAACCTGGAAACGATGCTCGAAAACGTCCGTGCTCAACTTGCAGATTCGAGTCAAACTGTAAAGGATGGCGAGCAGAAGATGAGTCAAATGAACAGAAGAATTGATCAGCTCGAATCTGCCGTCAGAGAAAGGGAAAACGAGCTAGAGGGTGCAAGACAACGTCTCCAGGTAAGAATTACGTAGAGTGCAAGTCAACACTATGTGTTACATACTCTACGCAAATTTTTGTGTTTGCTAACTCAAATCTTTAGGCGCAACCAGATGTTATTTTCGAAAAGGAGATGAAGATGCGCTTGGAAAATGCTGAACGGGATAAACTGAAACTTCAGCAAAACATAGATGAGATCAGGAATAGTGCGGAAGTTGAACGGCACGAACAACTTGAAGCATTCAAGGAACAAGCCCGTAAGGATCGCCTTCAGATAGAAAGTCTCCAAAAGGAGCTGTCTGACAGACAAATCCTCTTGGAGTCACAAAACGAAAAGATTGGAGATTTGGATGGTGAACTCAAGCGGAAGGTTGACAGCGGAAAGATGCTGAAGATGGATCTGGACAAAACAAAACTACGCGCGGAACTCGAAGAGGCCCACTCTGAAGTGGACAGATTACTGAAAATTGTTCAGAACCTCGAAAAAGAACGGACTGCTCTCACAACAAAATGCAGTCAGCTACAAACGTACGTTTCTCTTTTATCTACTGCCTTATTTTGTTTTATAGAAGGACTGTCGTAGATAGTATATCAAGCGAGACGTCTGGAAGGGGAAGCAACACTCTAAAGAATAGGTAAAAAATTGATACCATGTAATACCGGATCCAATATCGTATTAGAAGAATTGCTTACAGCTACTAACACACTTACCAAAAATTACGACACGTACTTAGAACGTTTAGAATCGACGAGTTAGAAGAAGCGCTTCGTGAATCTGTGAGTATCACGGCCGAGCGAGAAATGCACGTGGCGCAGCAAAAGCAAGCCAATAATCAATTGACAACACAGGTACGTGATCACACCTCTCAGCCACTCTTATCTCTCCTTTTAACTGCAGCTAAATGATGCACTTCGGGAGGTGGCGACTCTTAGGAAAGAACTTCATGAGACCTCCCGGGGTAAGGACAATGACACAATCAACCGCGCCTTCGAGAAAGAGCGTCAAAAGCACCTTGAACAACTACTACAACTGAAGTAAGCTTCGCCACTTTATAGCATCTTGAAAACGATCATCTTTTAGACACGAAGCAATAGTCGCCGCTCTCGGTGAGAAGGACGCTCACATCGCGTTATTGGAGATGTCGCCAAGAGAAGATGTGCGAGATCAACTAGACACGCTTAGGAAGCATCGCGAGAAGCTCATGCAAAAGTTGAAGATTGAAAACGAAAGGCGAGCGAAACTCATGGAGCAAATCAACGCCTCGCCTGCAAATCAGTACGTCGCGCCCGTCAGTGGGGTTGGTATCGTCTCCATGGATTCCGGCTTAGGCGGTGTGCAAAACACAAACGACCAAGATGACGACGCCGAAGGCATCTGGGCGTAGCCAGCTCAACCTGCATATTTTTGTTCGGAATTCCGGTGGTTCTATTCGTGGAAATCTCAGGTCATTTCCGACCCTCTCAACAAATTTGTACTGGTTTTTCTTTTTATTTATGAACATCATGATAATATGATACTGCCGTCTTTCAGCGCACAATGTGAATTAATTTATGTTTCGGCATAATGAATGTTGAACATGTTTGTTAAACCTTTGCAACAATGAGCAAGTTGAATAGGTGTCGTCAAACAGACTCAAATAGTCGCTTTCATACAGTTATTCCAAAGATGTTTATTAGATATGGCTGTTTACAAAATGGCAGAATATATCAATGAAATCATGACAGTTACAGAGATACCCGATTTAAAGGTGCAGTAGTTAAACCAACAATAACGCAAAGGTAACAAAAGCAGTCGGTTCAAAACAATAACCAAGTAAGGAAGGAAGGTTCGCACGTTTCCTTCCAGCTCTTACTTTTTTACATCGGCACCGTACTGGTACTCGATGAATGCTCGGTGTTCGTCGTCGTAGTGGTGACCGCGCTCCAGTTCACGGCGTTTCACCGCGTACTCACCTTGCTTGCGATCCTTGCAGCAGCAGCACATGACCAGTATGGTAGAGGCTGCAAGAAATACGGATGCCAGTACTGCGAAAAACCAGACGGCGCTGCGGAAGTTTTCTAAATGGTCGGTTTGTGGATACGGTACCAGGTGTACGACTCATACGACGACTGATGTGCGTAATTCCTTTGACTCCTTGTGTGCGAATTGTGGACACACGTGTAGATCGTACGCGTGTTCCGTCCCGTGCGACACCAATTAACAGATAGGTGGAATCCTCGTCCAAGCCGCGCAACGTGACCTCAGTGGTAGGCAATGTAACGGATTCCGTTTGAATCCACTGACTCATTCCTGGTGAAAAATACGTGCCAATGGGAAAATTGCCAAGACAAACCTTCTCTCGTAAAGTTGACAAAGAACGAAGCACCTGGCATTCCCCAGGTAGAACCGTTGGACGGCATCCATTCAACATCGATAGTATCAGGCGAAAGAGATACCGCTTCAAATATTGGCACATCCGGGTCTCTCAAGGGCCAGGTATGCACAAGACGTAGAACTCTCGGGCCTTCCCCGCCGTTGGTTTCAGCCCACACAGAAACCTTGTACGGAGAATCCGGTTGTGCTTCTTCGAACAAGTAATACAATTGACGGTGTAGCACGTATGTTTCTTTCACTTCACCGGTTGCGTTTTCGAAGGATATAAAATAACCACGGATATTACCGTTTGGCTGCTGTGGCGCGGCCCAAGTCAGCAACAAACTTGATGCTCCGACAGCTCGTACGCGCAGATTATGAACTTTTGACGGCGCTAAAGCAATGGATGGAAAATGTATGTTCAAAGCAGATTTGGATACCTCCTTCTGGTGTAAAAAACTGCAAATAATCGCTGTGAGGGCCAGCATACTGCTTGTTCACCGCAGCCACGCGAGCAGTGTAGTTGGTGACAGCGGAGAGGCGACTGAGTACAACTGATGTGGCATGTCGATCAACATGTTCAACTATGATATTGTATGGTTCTCTATTCAACCAGTATTCGACCTTGTAGCCCTCGAAATGGCCTCGTAATGTGCTTTCGTTAACGGGTTCCCAGTTCAAAAGCGCAGAAGAGAAATTGTGGTATTCCCGAAGTTGCAAGTCCCGAGGGGCCTCAAGTGGCTCTAAAAGTGCGATAGACACCTATGTGGCGAGTAAATTGTGATACGAACCATCTTCGCCGGAGTATCCGATAATGCGATCTGGGTCGATGACGGATCTTCCCTCGGAGTTTACAGCTCGAACCTTCACTTCGTATTCCATAAATGTCGGCTGATCCCGTATTACTGTGTGATTCTAAAATTGATGATTTCAAATGAACAGGGGATGCGTGGTTTCACCTGGAGTGGATCTTCGATAAGAAATTCGTGCCAGTTTTCGCCTTCTTTGTTCAGACGATACTGTATCAGGTAATTCAACTGTGGAGCATTCCAGTCGATTTTATTCATGGGCTTCCAGTAGATAACAAGGTTCGTTGGGTCATTTCCCATCGCGTACACTTCCTCTGGATTTGTGTAGGGCGGAGCAGGCTTCGTAGAACACATTGCGTCTACATTGTAGCCTGGTTCACTAGCTCCATGTGAGTTGTAAGCAATGATACGGAACGTATAGTTAACCTAAATGCCAAGTGGTGACTGGCAACTTATTATTGACTTACCCAGGGAGATAATGTAATATCGGCTTGGAAGGTGTCTTTAGCTGTTTCCGTCTCTTTAACTATAGTATGCCATTCTCCCGGAGCGAATGCGGTTTCCATCTGGACGTCAAAATGTGTGACGGGATCACCGTACGCCGATGGGTTCTTCCACAAAATCATCGCTCTTCGCTGGTCGCATTCGATGGCATACACATCCGGCTTTTCGGGAACATCTACAACTGTCAAGGTGCTTAGGTGGGGATATTTTCAACGCACCCATTACAAGGAGGTCAACTTCGGCGACATGAACGTCAACATCAGTAATGGCTGCACAGTCAATCTTTCCAGAATTTCGACCTCGTGTGTTCTTCAGAGAAAGCAAAGAAACTCCATCATCGGTCAATGAGATGGAATCGTTCAGAACGACTCCATTATGGCGCCACTGATAGTCAATGTATAACCTCGGATCACTTCGTGCTTGACACTTAAACTCCACAGTACCGCCGGCTTCCATAACTACGGACTTAGGACTTGGCACCAGCTTGAAGTACGTTGGATCTAAACAGATTGGTGAGCAAAGTCCTTTTACAGTATTTTACTGTATATCTGAAGACGGTTGTAGGCTCGGTTTAAACCATATTTGTTGCTGACATTGCAGTAATACTCGTCCTCGTCCGCAGAACTAACGTCGTAAATTCGAAGTGTGTGATTTGCAAACAGCTGAAAAAGATTATGGAAACTTGGAACATGATGTTAAAAAGTTGATCTACCTGGATTCTGCCAGGGATTATCTGAATCGCCTGGTCCTTTGTGTCAACCCAACGAACAACGGGCTCTGGAGCAGCTGTTACATCGCAACTCATGTCAACCACGCTGCCACGAACGACCTTAAAAATCCTTCGTATCGGCATATGAAAAACAGGGGCAAACGCTGAAAGATTTAAAGGAAACTGAGCACAGGACAGAATTAAATACCTTGAATATCTAAGGCAATATTTGCCCAGATGTAACCCAGTGGATTACTTGCGTTGCATTGATACACACCGGCATCCTGCTTTTGAATGGCATCAACTATTCGCAAGATACGTCCGGAGTCCAGCAACATCCTTCTTTCAGCTCCACTGTCCTCACTTCCATAGAGCTGTTCCCCGTTTCTGTACCACTGAATTAAAGGCTGTGGATCTCCTGCAGCAGGACAGTGCAGTTCGGCGGTATTTGTTTCTACCGTTGTAACATGTTCTGGTTCGCCAATTTCCCAATACGGGGCGGCTGAAAGTGCACAACTACAGGCTGTCAGCGACTATTTTGCTGTACCTGAAACGTTGACAAACATTCGGTGCTTGATATCCTGCGAGCTGCACTCATAGTATCCCGCATCTTTTGGATGGATATTTTCAATAATTAATGATTTTCCGTAATCTGTTTCAGCACTGGTCATATCTTTCATACGTTTCTTTGGGAGGTCGCCCTCCGTTTTGCTCCATCTTACCTCGGGCACCGGTCTGTAAGCAGAATTTTGTTGATCGTAGACAATACATGAACTTTCTCACCTTCCACCAAAAATGCAAATTAATTTCAGTCGTCCACCTGCTTTCACCTCAACGTATTCCGGACTGAACCATAACCTGTGAGCTCTAATGCCGACGGTTCCTAAATATCGCATGTCAAGAAAAGTCAGTGCATTTTTTCGCACTTCTTGCAGGTAGTACTTCAATTCTGATACGCTCTCCAGCAAAGTACTGTCCTCTCAATACGGGATTGGTGACGGCGCACTCATAGTGCAGATTTGGACGTCCATCGTGGTGAGTGGTTGTACTGAACTGCAGGTTTCCATCACCGTCCACAGTAATGTGCTTTCTTCGCACAGTTTCCATCACACCCGTTAATACGGTATCCCGATAAAACCAAACAACGTATGGTTCTGGTGTGCCATGCGGTTTTCCATGACAAGGAAGAGTTAAGCTGTCACCTTCTTGAACCTTAATAGTTCGAACAGCTCCGGGCGGTGTTTTGAAATGATCGAGCTCTTAAATTACAACTGAGGAATTTGTAGCAACTTTTTCGAACATACCTCCATGCTTAACCTGTATGACATGACTGTACATATCACCGTAGAAACTGTCGACATGACACTGATAGCTTCCTTGATCAGAAAGCTGTGGGTCAGGGAAAACGATGTTTCCCGACTGGCCGCGTCGTTGCCACTGAATCTTCACCCCGTCGATCTCAAGCGGTTTGCCATCTTTATACCAGTAATAGCTGAAAATGTCTATTTGATCTAGGGGGAACCTGTCTATAAGAGAATTTAAACGGTAGTCGGTAACTGTAGCAAAACACTTCCTTCAATGTGCATGGACTTTCCAAGAACTTCTTCTTTTTGCTTTGTTCCCCAATTGCTATTCCGATATAAATAAATCTTACTCGTTTTTTTCGTAGGGTGCTTCGCATTTTAACGTGAATCGTGAATGTTCGGTATTTGCCACTCCAACTTGGAACCAGACTTCTTCTGGCGATAATGCGGTGAACACTGTAGCGGCCACTTGTGGCTTTTCACCTATTTTGCTTGCTCTTACAAGCGATAGATAGATGGCCGAAATCAGAAAACGGGGCCAAAAGGCACCCGTTTTCGTCATTACCATAACTCTAAAAGCAGAAAACGCATGAATCCCTGACAAAGGGTAGCGGAACAAATCTGCATGCTATAGAGTGCATTGGAGTGCATTGAAAAGGGAGATGATGAGCACGCGCGGACAACAAAAGATGCTAATGGGTAAACTGAAACACTCGAAATGAAGCACTGCCCAAACTTCTAATGGAGAACGCGCGGCTAAACGATAATTTGTACGCTTCTTCTTCTAATCATTCCTTCGCACACTTCTGCCCCAAAAGCTGTGTGCTCGCCGATTGAGTAGTGAACTAGGCCTGAGATATGCAACAGAGAAACAAATTTGGTGCTGGGTGCTGACAATTGGCTTTGCTGCACTAGCAATGGACGCGGACATAACGATGCCACCCGGAGTCAATGCTAATTCAAGTTCCGAGCAAGCAAGAGACGCTGCTGCAAAGATTCTTCACCCAAAAGTCACAAACAAAATCGTTAAGTCAAACTAAACTCTCGCGTCATCGACAGCCCGTTCGCGGCAACGGTCATCACCGGAAATCCCCACAGCGGTGATCGCTCAAATCCGGCTTCTTCCACTACGAGCGGGCCAAGGGGTGGCGCCCCATCCGTTTATCAAAACTGACCACCTGTTTTATGCAGAAGAAGCTTTCGGCACTTGTAACTCTATGTAATAGGATCCGCTTAGACGTCATCAATTGATGTTCGTGGTTGTAAAAGATGCAGACAGATACAGCCCCCTTTGGGTGAAAATTGAAAGAAAAAACATCATTTTCACGGAACAAACTATAAAGAGAGGGAAGGAGTGATAGCAAAACCACGCTCACACGCAAACAAGATAAATGGCAGCCTGTTATGGAGTAGAAAAGTTGCTACCGTAGCTTACACGTTAGAATGCCCGAATAGATCAACTGCATTAAGAACACCGCCAAGTGCACAAATAGATGATCAGACTACCCATCAGGTGACACACGGGCGCTTCGACGGGAAAATGACGATGGACTGAGGACAAAGGACAAGAAGAACATCGTCGGTTTAAAGTCAAAAATTGAACGCTCGTAGGACATAAAAGAGATTGAGGAGATACCAATGCATCCTGATCCCCTTCATAGCTCATAAATTAGCTTGTCAGAGCATTGTGCCGAAAGGGAGTGACGCGATGAGGGGTGTTGGAGTTGGAAGAGAATGTAGTCACTCCCAGCATCGTTCGAAAATCCGAAAACTGCTGAAGCGCAAAGGCCAATTTTAAAGAACGCGAGAGCGGAGCAAAGCAAACCCGGGAACTTATTAGAGAATGGGAGGGTGCAACAACTGCTACTATAAATCTCCGCTGCAATTACGCAAGAACAATAAAGCAAATTATTATTTCACAATTGGACGGCGCTCAGTGTAAAGTCGGTAAAAACCACGAATATTAAACAGTGAAGCAACGCGGCACGTCCTTAGGGGTTTTTACGAGAACACTCGACTTTTTAAATGCACATTAAAGAAGACACCGTCCCAACCCTTCCGTTCAGTTACAAAGCAATTTCGCGTTTAGTTAGGAACTAACTCCGATTGGTCTGACAAAGAAGACCTATATGTAAACTGTATCTATGGTACAATTGCTCATTAGTGGAACACACAGTTCGCAGTGTCAACTTATAGACTTTGCAGTTTGAACGCCAAAAAGGCAACACTTCATTTATTAAAATTATCTTCTAGACATTCAGAACTCCTTGTGTCACCTAAACTGAACGGTGAAAAAGCAAATATCTATCATTTCCGAAATATGAACACAATCCTGTAATTTAATCTACAATTTACAGGGTCAGTTAAACCTAGAGGCTAGAATCATTTAAAATCCTCGAATGTTCTAATCAATTAGCGCCAACCTGGAGCATGGGCCCTCCGTAAAGAACAACACCAGCACTCATCAGAATGTCATAGATGTAAACAATGAGACCATTTACCACTCAAGGGATTAATTAATTATCCGCACATCGCAAGTGGCCCGTCACAAAACGATACATATTTGAATAGTACCGCAGAGAGCAACACTTAGCGCTGCAACAGCGCCAAGCGGGAGGAAAGAACTGCGTGCGGGTGGTAACCAAAGAGAAGAAGGGGTGCCGCAACATCTCTTCATTAACACACGAAGAGGCGACGATGGGCTATCTCTGGGTGGCCGCAAGCAATGATGAAGTAGTTAACAGATTTATGCGCACTAAACGCACGCTGGTTCGGAAGGAAACTGCAACAAGTGCCTCCAAATTTGGGTGGCCCTCCCTGCGACCGACGCCCAAATTACCGTCCGAGCAGTGGAACATCAGTTTCCTCTAATTATGCAAATTATTGAGCTTCCCACCAAAGTTATGAATAATTTTCAACATGGAATCTTCTCTTTACAAAATTGTAGAATTAGATCTATGTACATTATTAATAAGACGATATTGTCATTTTTATCATTTCCGCTGTGATACAGAAAAATGAACGGCTAAGGAAAATCTGATGTTTGACTTACTGGTTTCTTGAAAAAGTCTAAATGTGTATCGTAAAGAACTCATAGAAATCTATAAAAATTCTGTGAACCGTTTTCCGTACATTGCATAATAAACGCACATTCTGCATCTTCTCTTTTCAGCTAAACTTTTTTCACCTCTGGATGTGCTCGCTACTGAATTTGGTCACCCTTTCACTGGGTATTTTTCAGCCTTCACGGGGACGAGACCTCTAGTTTTGGAAAGCTGAAATTCATTGATTGCGTCTTGTTTGTCTTCATCCTCTCCCAGTAAATTTTGTTACCCTTACCACCTAGCAGATTTGCCCATTCCAAACAATTCTAAACGAATTATATAATCAACATTCTCAACTGTCATATGAACTGTGCCAAGGTTATAATGACTCAACTACTATCCTGCTTATAGTGTGTTACCTTAGATAGATTGTTCAGTCTAGTAAAACAATGTTGAACAATATTTGATCATGATGATGTAAGGTAGTTAAGCATGTAGATGTAAAATGTTTGACCTTCGTTGATAAATCAACATCTCGATTATATTAAATTTACATCTGATAAAATTCTGGACATATATGAACCGTACGGAAATGAGCAATATGAAAAAAGTGAAGAAGCGGAAAGACTTCGGTCGACAGAAGCTGACATGGAAAATTTACGAAGCTTGCACTTCGTTACCATAATACCCCATCATTTTAAAAATCTGCGTGAGACGATTTTCGTTTAGCGGAGGAAACAGAGTGTCTTCGACTAGATTTGACTGGCAACTGACGTTCAAATCGAGGATTGGCGATAGAGATTCAGCATCCCTGAACTTGTTGCTTATAGGAAAAATGTGGCCTTCAGTAGTGAAGAGAAGACGGCTGTAGTTCTTGTTGACTGGATTGTCTTCATCAAACAACTGAAAGAGTAAGTTATAGAGTAAGCGGAACTTTCCATATGTTACCAGATATAAGTATTTGGTTGTCTCAGACAGAAAGAATGATTCCATCCGGTCTTCCAAGGTTTTGTCCACCACGTCGTGAACAGTGGCAAAGCCGCAGCGAACACGTGAATGCATGTTTAAGGAGTCAATGATTTCTCTACCAACATGCAGATAGAATGGACTTTTCGTGGCACGATAGAGCAGATACGTTGCTTCCGCGAACTCGGGACGCAAGGGATAGAAGGAGACATCTGGTGCTCTGAAAAACTGCAAATTACTGGAGTAATTACAATTACAAGTGATGAAGAAGTTAGAACGAGGCAAATCAGTTTTTTGGAAGCCAAAACAGAAGGGTTCAATGACACATACTTCAGCAGTCTCAGAAACCAACAAATTACGTTTCCATTTTACTACGATACGGTAGGACACTTGGATACAACACATGATAGGATACACTAATTATTAACACAAAAAATTAGACCCAGTCAAAGTGAAGTTACCAAATTAAGTTTACCTACTACAACCGGAATTAACCGTGTTCAAGGAAATACTTTCGACCACTTACTTCAAATGCCAGTTGTATCGTTCCGGGAGAACACCATACTTCTTCCAAAGGGCATAGTAGAGCGCATGAAAACACACCGCTTCGTCGATCATGCCATCCAATACTAGAACACCAGCGAAACTTGCCTGTAACGCGTCGATCCACGTATTAACCACCTTTCCGTCCCGCATATCCACATTCACGTAAATAGGAGGCTGACCGTCATCTGAATAACTTATTAATTTCATAAAGTGAGCTTAAACGCCCTGCCCGATCTGCAATTAGCTCTTCCTTTGCGCATGTGGGTCCAGATTTGATCTTGAGCATCCAAATACATTTTTAAATCCGTTTCATCCCCGAACAGAATGTACGCTTTGAGCATGTACTCGTAAAAGGAGTCGAGCCCTGCTCCTAACCCGCTGAGAATCCCTTTCCATTCACCCGTTTGCACATCAATAACATTTCCTGAAATTAGGCGTTTAAGTGACTGGACAACATAGGGTAAAACTACCCAGCAATCCTGTGCGTTTATCTCGGAAGTTCCAAAGTCTTGCGTTAGTTTTTCTTGCGATTATCTCGAAACTGGAATCATTGAGAAGCCGTGAAAGGACTCCGAATTCCAGTAGCAGAGATCCAGCGCCAGCCGTGCAAGTTTCGTTGATAGTGCCTTCGAGGACCCCTTTAATCAAGTTGACTCTTGGATACGGTAGACCCGTCAATGTATTTTCAAACGCCGGGAGCATGCGCAAGACAATGTCATGTGCCATTGTTAAAAGTTCTCCATCATAATCTGGCATTCGGTAGTCCCCAAGAAGGTTATTCTCGTTGGTCAGAATCATATGAGATGATAGAAGAGAACCAACAACACTGAAAAACGAATTTTGTGCTTTTTGGAAATTTATGCACCTCAGGAAAGTTAAAGAACAGACTAGAACAAAAAATCTACATATTCTCAAAAGTCCTACCGTATTGTTGCTTCAAAAACCTGCACAGTAACATCCTTTTCGAAGGATACATTGTCAATTATCAATCGCACTGCTCGGTGAAATTCAGATTTGTTCTGGAAGACGACAAGCGAGTCGAGTGAATCGATCTGAAGCAAAATGTAGTAAGCGTTAACAGATGCATCACAGACATCATACCAATGTCAATGAATAGTCTCCCAAAACGTCGTTTATGTTAATATTGTCGCTGAAATGAATATCTTATTATTAGCTGTTTAGCTTATCGTACACTTTAGTATTGGGTTGTCGGGTAAAAAACGGGCCACTTCGTTAACATCTTTTATTTTTGCAATGTTTACGACTGGGGAAAAACTGAGATGCTGGTTTGGTACCTACACCTCCTCTCTCCCTAACTGCAAGATATCGCCTCTCATTCGAGTATCTATTACTATTTTAGAAATATTTTTTGCAAACCTATCCAAAATTTATCACC
>KN168060.1:1817-29606 GCA_000757755.1 Steinernema glaseri
CGCAATGACCGCTTGAATTTATCTATGTTTTGTTTAAGATGTTGTTTGTAAACGAGATTGCTTCTTTATTGTGCTCCGACCTTCACCGCCACCGGAAGGCCCACGATGAACATCCTGGAAGAAGGAGGTGCGAGTAGGCCTTAAACCCTAAGAAGACCTACCCCTGGATGGCGTTGGTGACGTTCCACGCTGCCTGGTAGGCGGTGATGGGCGAATCCGAGGAGGCGCCGTGGGGGTCGTCGGCCTCGGCGGTGAGGCGCGTCTCTTCGTCCGGAAGCTCGCGATCCGCGCCGACATCTCCAGAGGCGGCCGGGGCGTTCTGGTAGGAGGCGGGGAGCTCGAACGACTCGAAGGACTTGGCGAAGATGTTCCGGTTGGTCCAATCTTGGAGACGACGGCCAGTCGTCGGGTTCTGCATGGCGACTCTGAGCAGAGTGGGCCCGAGGGTCCAAGAGGCCCGGGGGACACGCCCCCCGTAATCCCTCTCCTTGGCTTGTCTCCGGAGGGTGACGTTCGGCCTTGGGTCATGGTTTAAGAACAGGAGGACATCGCCTGGGGGCTTCCAGATTACGGTATTTGTGTGATTGTGGTATTCTTGGGAATACGGTATTTCAGCAGAGTAGTAAAGCTCTCCTTTGGCGCCATTGATCATTCGCTTGCTCTAAAGTAGGGTTAGTCTTGAATAAATGTTTCAAATTAGGGCTTCCATGGAGTTAGAAATCTCGATATGTTGAGTGGGACTGATTATTCCATGGGCGCTCCGATCAGAACCCAGTCATATAAGTCAATTCGAAAGCGGACCATGTTCTAAGGTGACGAACGCGAGTGTAGGAGAGAAAGATCCCAGTGTAAGCCCTTTGTTGACAAACAAGGGCTTTTGATAATTCGTATTTTGATAATTCGTGAAATTACGCTACCCTTGAGTAACAAAGGGAGTCCACATTGGCTCCACTTATGGCGATACGAGTGTTCCGAGTCCGATTTATCGATTTATCAATTGGAGACGAATTCAATTATTAAATTGCTCAAATTAAAAATTTTAATTTAACCCTTAATTAGATTTTTTGTTAAAACTCTTACATTTTGCTCAAACGAATCCACAGAGCATCGGGTTATACGCTTGCTCTCTGGCCGAGAGAACCTGATTCATTGTAACCTCGCGGAATAAAAGCGTCCTGAGCCCCTAGAGCCTTTCCAATCGCCTCATCCCACCTGGCGACTCACGTTACAGCACCCTGAAGGCGGTCCCCTGGCCGTGTCACCCTCCCTCGTCTCTAGCTCGACTGTCCTTGACTTGCTCACCTTGGCGGACACTAGCTCCTATGAGACGTCCATTTCTCCTTCAAACCCTAAAGAGGATGAATGTTGTGTCCAAGCGTGTTTTTGCAGAAAAGATGTGCAGAGAAGTCGTTTTTTGTGTGAGAAGAATCCTTCCGATCAATTGTGGTCACTCCGATCGATACGCCAGGCACCTATTTGAAATTTGAAGTGTTCGCGAGCCCACACTGCTAAGGCGCGAATGGTGACCGCCTGCTGCAGAGCTGTCTCCGCGCAGGCCGAGACACGAAAGTGCAAAAGACGAGCTGCCATCTCGTGCTCTTGAGTGTTCCTGTATTCACGAGCGCGATTCTCGTTGCTCAATTCCCACATTCTGAGTGATTTAACGCTACCGTATTCCTGATATCGGAGCGACTCCGATATCCACAGTTCCACCACTACAACGAGGCAAATTCTTTCCCTCTACGAGGAAGGCGCTGACTGTCGGTGCAGAGTGCACAGACTGTGCAGCCCAGACAGAAAAGTGCAAAAGACATCCCGTGAAGGCCAACATTCCGCAGGCTCTGAGTGTGTCTGTATTGGTTGTGGCGAGACCCGACTTTTGCAGGTTTGTTCGTCGGAAATATTTCTTCGCCACCGCGAGTAGACTCAAATTTCTCGTTTATTCACACAAACATGGTGTCTCTGCGAGTCGGGCTTGAGTGATGACCAACCGCTGCAGAGTGCACAGACTGTTTGCAGTCTAGACAAAAGTGCAAAAGACACTCTCCAAATTTTGTGGCTCGATCGCCATTAACCTTGATTTTCGCACTTATCTTTCCTCGAGGCGTTCTTCTTGGAAGTTCTAAAAAACCAAACATTCCTCCAGCAGTGCCGAGCAGGCCCGAATTGATCGTTTGTGCGTCACCACGAGTTCCCGAGTGCGTTCCGGGTCGTTCTAAATATGCATCGCGGCTAATGAATTCCGAACGCGTCGCAGGCTTTGTTTTTACAGCACACCTGATGACGTCGCGTGCAAAGTTCTCGCTGCACTCTCGAAGGCGGCGCGCTGCCAGGAGGCGGCTGTATCAAGCTGGAGCGGCGGCGGCGTCCATTGGTTTGTCGTTCCGCGAAGCCGCGTCTACCCGCGAGCGCTTTTTGCTGATTTCCAGCCGCTCATCCTAGCCCGCAGCGACCGATTCTTCGTTCCGAACCGTGCCCGGCGTTCACGTCAGCTGCACTGTCGGGCCAGCCAAGGACACGCGGCGACGGCGGCGTAAGAAGACGTGTCCGGCGGAACCCGGACGCTGACGTCAGATGCGTATAATTATCAGCAGCGCCATCCATATCCTCCTTTGTTTGGCGACGCGCCCAACGGTAGTTTTCCGCCGGCGCGGAGGCGCTCCTGGATGTTTACGGTCGCCGGCGAATGCAGTTTGCAACGGTCAAAGTGCACGCGGGCACACAGCGATGTGTTTGTAAACAGCGCCTTCGTGTTTCCCCTCCAATCGCCGTTTTTTGCTAAGAGGTGTGACTTTGATGTACGCGTGCCTATCTTTTCCCGCGAGACGCGACAGCTCCGTTTCCATAAGTAGTACATTGCGTGGACGTCTTACAGCATATCGCCGCTCTATGGTCAGATGCCGGCGGATGGCGACGAGTCGATGCAAATCGATGAAGTAGGCAATTGGAGCTGCAGCTCGATGTCCGATTTGAAGAACGAGCATATCGTATTGCAATGCTCCTTCTGCCGAGAGGTGTTCAGCGCCCCTGAACTCCTTTGCGACCATATCACCGACTACCATGATACATCGGTCCCTCTGTGGCATCAACAGTTCGCCACCAAGCAGGAGTTCTCGGTAAGTGGTCTTGAATTACCTTCTAAGAACGTGTTTATTTCCAGGAGTTCATTAGATCTGTCGAGGAACACCGATCGGACAGAGTGGGATACGTCCATCCGCATTTCCACTTCGACTTCCGCTCTATGAGGGAAAATCTTTGTGATGTAAGTTGTCCTCTCTGTTGTCCATGTGATCCATCGAAGTTTTGCAGAACTACTACACATTTTGTGATGAGATCACACAACCCCTCAAGCGCCGGAAATTGGAGAACTCGACGGGATCGCGGACTGTCGTCGTCAACTGCACCGCGTTCTTGCACGTATATGCTTACGTCGATGGCTCTCACACGGTGATATATTGTCTCGACCACAGCTGTGGCTCCGCAAACGACGTAAAAATCAACGCCAAAGTGAACACGAAGTGCTTGAAGCGAAACCACGAGGACGCACCGAAGGAGAGTCACTGCGGCCGTCAAGACTTCATTTCTGGAGGACGAAGAAGCGATTCGACTCAGAACGAAGACGACGCGACGATGCCCGACTCCGGCAGATCAGTAGTGGGCGAATTGCGATGTAGCCTATTTTTCCATGGGGATGGCGAGACGAAGCGGAAAAACGCGTCAACTGCTTCCGACCCGCCCGATATGCTGACTCTCCTCGAGTCCATTAATGAGGGTCTCTCACAAGCTCACATCAAGGGAGGTCGTGCTCAGTCAGTTGATGTAGGTCCCCTCTCTTGACTTTGGTAATCTTCTTCAGTTTTAATAGGCTATCGAGGTATGCGAATCGATGGACCCGGTTAGAGAGACTCTTCCTCCCACTGACCCATGTCCCTGTGCGTGAAATACGGATCTCGGATGATTGTTTGTAAATAACTACATAACGTTTATGTAAATAACTAGTTAACTCCATGTTATTTGTAACTTATTACTGGCGAGCTTCCCATGTTTTCCTCACTCTGGTTCAACTGCATTTGCGTCTTCTTCAATCGTTGTAGATGCGGCCATCCTCGTTGTCTCTGCTCACTTATCTGTCTTGACTTCTGCGTTCAATAAACCCTCCTTCATTTGCAGTCGAGCGTCCACGGGAAGAGGTTGAAATGACTTTGCTCGTAGAAGCTCAGTTCGCTCTCAGTGGTAAGCACCGAAGACCGTCCTCCGCTAATCTGGTTCCCTTTAGTTGCCGCGGTTCTGCTACTTCCGTCGGCCACGATCGCGTGTGGCAGCTTCTGTAGAAGACGAAGCAAGAAGGATAAACGGTCAGCAAAGGCGCAGGGACTTGCAGGCTCCAGTGGGAAGGAGACCAAAGCCGACGAGGTCGAAGTGAGACAGGCTTCTGGTTCTTGTGAAAGCCGCGCATTTCAGAAGACTCAAGAAGAAACAGAACCAACGCAACCGGTGTCGCCGCCCACGTTTTCGCCGGTTTCGAGCACCGAGAAACACGACCGAGATACATAACTTTGATTTTAATGATTTTAATAAATATTTATGCTTACTTCTTCAGTCCTTTAGGCGAGAAGAACACGATGGCTTCTTGAAAGCAACCATCTCAAGGCTTCGAACCCTGATAGAGCTTCCAATGCTCCATTCATACGCTACCGTACACTCAGACCACTTCGTCTTCTTCGGTCCAAGCTGCCCAAGAAGGCTTCTCAGATTCGCCACCAAGAAGTCCTGAAATGTTGTTATTCCACTGGAACTTGTGCCCTTAAGTTCCTCTTAAACTTATCGCATGACCTTAGCAAACATTTCCCACGGAAATCTGGTTTGAACGTGGGTCGAAGTGGCGCGTTCGCTCCTTCCCTCAGAGTTGTTTTGAAGAAAACCGCCAGTCGTTCCAGAGATCGGCGAGAGAGCTTTCCGGTCCAGAGATCCCAATATCTCAGCCACGCAGTTTCATAAGTAGGAGGCGGATCCATCATGAAATACATATATTTATAATATCTCCATGTTAGTCCTTATATACATGCATCCAATATATAAAAATGTAATAAGTTAGCTGAGAAGATATGGCGGAGAATCAGGATTTGGTGACGAGGATAAGGAGGAGCAGCATGAGGACGATACACGAGAGCACGAAGATGATGTGCATCTTCCGGTTCTTCCGCTGGTACTGCTCCGCCTTCTGGACGCTCCCGAGCGCGCTGCGGAAGCGGATCGAAGTCTGCTCGATGTTGTAGTCGATCCTGTCAAGTACGGTGCCCTGGTCCACGACCATCGAGGCGACGTCCTTGAAGAGCGAGTTCAGCTCGAGGATGGACTTGGACACGTTGAGGACTTCGCGTTCGCGCTGCTCCACGAGCGCCTTGTTCTCCATGATGTCCTGGATCTGCGCCATCGTCATCTCCGGCGCGTCGGAGAACAGCTCGTCGGTCGAAGGCTGGTCAAGAAGGTGCCAGGGTACGTTGGAAGAAGACGATGTCGTAGGGGCGGCAAGAAGGAACGAGTCCACGTTCTCCTTGCGCGTCTCGATGTGCCGCAGATACTCCGCCTGGTTGGCTCGGAAGCTCGCAGTGAAGTTGGAGAGCGTGGAGAGCGCGGAGGACACGACGTTCTGAAGAAGTCGGTGCTCCGCGGTCTGGCGACCCGTGGCTGCCTCCTCGATGGATCTGAACCAGGCATTCTAAAGGGGATAGAGTGGGTGAGAAATCGTTGGATCCTATGTTGATCTGGAATTGTTTCTCTAAACTGTCCTTCTTAAGGGAAATTAAGGACTACGCGAGTCGAGCCTACCTTCTCGACCCTGACTAGGTACGGAAGGAGGTGGACCTCCAATAACCTGCAATCTGGAGCCAAAGACTCACCTAATAAGACGCTGGGCGTGGGTCAGAAGATTCGTGATCTCCTCAGTACAAGCTTGGAGCTGACACTGCTCGTCAGCGGCTTCGTCGCCAAGGTGCGGATGCGAGAGTCTTTGGTTCTGAAGCTGCTGCAAGTGGGCCACCCGGCTCTTGATCCTTAAAGACTCGATGGAAGGCAGAAGGAGCGATTGGAGCATACTTGTTGAACTCGTACTGCAGTTCATCGGCGGCTCCAACCCAGTCCGGCGGGTGGCGACTGCGCAGCCTCAGCGTGGGATTCCCTTCGTCCAGCGAGATCAGCGCCATCCGCTCGTCTAAACTCGAAATTCACTTTTCTACAATCAAAGAGGCTCAAACTCACCGACGTCGACTTCATGGGGCTCCTTCTTCTCAACGGAGCGTCCACCCAACATCGCCTTGTTCCGCTGCGCATTGTTCCGCAGGATCAAGAAGACTTCGGTGATCGTGCGCACGACTCCCAGTGGCTGTACCTCCGCTTCGGCCGTTCGGCTCATAGCGGGATTCTGAAGTCAAGAAGACGACGAATGACCCTGGAAACATAGATTAGAAACCTGGAATCATCGCGCTGGAGCTTGACAAGAAGATAGCGCGTGGGTTTTCTCGGAGAGAGATCAAGTTGGAAAGACACGAGCGGAAGACGGAGCTTAACATCAGTCCACACAGAAGCACGGAAATACGCGACTTCCTAGTCCAAATAGGGACCACAGGAGGACGTCTTCACTCGTGGGTCGTTTTTATCTCACGCGAATCTCCGTCGCATCTCAAAACGATCGCCCCACGCTACCATAAGCTTTGTGGGTGGCCACGATACGGTACAGCAATCTAGTTCTCTGTGGTCGCCTTGTCCACGGAACTCTGATGCTCATAGCGGAAGCCGGACTCCTCGAGGAAGCCGTCGTACACGAGAAACGCCCCGAAGCCGAGTCTCCGCCGCCAAGTCCAGCTTCTTCGACCGTCACCGAAGAGCTGCTGAACTACGCCGTCAGCAGCACGGTCGTCGACGCGGAGTTCGTCGACTCCGTTTTCATCTCTCCCGCCGAGATGCAGCCGGAAAAGTCGGCGGTGCTCCCAGAAGCGAAGGACGGAGGGAACAAAGAAGATTCCGCGGACGAGGAGACGCCGAAGCTCCGGTTTGTGTTTTTTTTCGATTTCGGCGACGTCCTGGAGATGTCAAACATTCGTTTCCAAAATTCAGCCGCTGGCATGCATCGATCCCTTTTCCGAACCTACTTGGCGCACTCGCGGTTATATGAATGTTTCCGCATTTAGAAGATCGTCCCGTCTCATCGCGACGCCTAGCAATGCCAGTCCCTCCATCCCAGCCATGGAAAACAATCGAAAACGGAAATCAGAGACGTCGACAGAGAAGAAGAAGCCAGTGAGGAATGCCGTCCCGAAGAAGCGGAGGAGAAGCGAAGTCAGCATGACTTCCGTGGCTTCCGACACCTCAGATATGGTTTGTGTCCTTCCTGCAAACTTAAAAATCTTTGCGCTAATAATTCCGATCCGATTGTCAGTCCTCGGTCACGATTCCACCCCCTCACCTCCTTCTACACGTTTGCCTTAACAGTCTAAATCTAAAAGGGCAGCTTGAGTCTAAACCGAACATTGATTGAGTTGAGTCCCGCGAAATTGACCGTTTGAAAGCGAAGCGAGCGAGAGCTTTTATGGCGAGCGAGATGTTTCCGCAGCAACACCGACTGAGGGCTGTTTAGGCCAAGGCTTCTGCCATTGGCAGTCGTCCGACATCGAATGTCCACGCTGACTGATGATCTAGTCCCGTCTATATAGCACTTGCAAATGTTTTGTCTCCTTTGGCCGTCTGTGTCTAATTTCGCAGACTGGTGTCTAATTTTACAGACCTGTGTCTGATTTTGCAGTCTGTGTCTAAATTTCGTTAGAAGCCAGCCTCTCCAGTGTTTATTATACCGAAACTTCTGGGCGTTCTTACTACCCGCTCCTCCAATTCACGATTAAAATCTTTCCAATTTAGGGAATGCCTGTATTGGAAGCAGCCGATCCGACCGTCGAGTCGTCTGAAGTAGCCGATACAAGTATGGAGGCTGACGAACCCGGCCTACTTCAAGAGGGCACGAGCGCAGCCACAGCTACCGTGGAGCTGGCCACGGCGCACGACCAGGCACTTGCTAAGCTGATAGCAACGTTCAAGACGGGAGGCTCAGCCGCGAGCGTCTCCGATTCCACGGGGAGTGATGGACGTGTGGCATCGCCCTTCCCGATGATGACGCCTCCCCCGATGCTCACTTCTTGCGTGGAGGACAACGAATGCAACTGTAAATGTTGCCGGAAGCTGGAAAGGTTCGTTTGATTTTTAAGAGTTTCTTTTGGAGCTATCTGAGAAAGGAATGTGGCTGATTGGCTATGTTTAGATACATGGCTACGGTCAACCAGCAGATGGGCGAGATGACTGAGTTGCTGCAGAAGCTAGTGAAGCAGCAGAAGTATCCTTACCCGCTCACAGTCAAGGAGGGACTTCCTCCTTGTACGTTGCAAATAGGGAGCTCCAAGGTAAAGCAGTTTCTCCCCCTCCCCAGCTTTATCTCACTTTATTTCAGACCAAATTCCGCCCAGCTTCCAAGGATGAGATGTCCCTACAAGGCTCCTCCAACTCCCCGGCAGGATCTCATAGGAGCAAAAGCGCCACGGTCAAGCGATCTCAGGACGGCGACAAGAAGATCAAGATCACGGGAGAAGAAAACGGCTTTTCTCACTTCAATGATGTAAATACTGCACGATAAACCCAAATAAAATGAGGTTTGTAGGATGGGACGCCAACGCAGAGATATCTTTGGTTCGCCGGCAGTATCTTAAGACACCCGTGCCGCACAGTTTCAGTTTCCAAGCTGAAGAGCATTGGCCCGGCCTCTAGTGAGAACGCCCTGTTTAAGAGTTCCAGCGCCCAGCTCATCGTGCAGGTGATGGAATCGATGGCTCGCGCGGGTTTGTTGCGATGTGTCAACAGGGGAGCCAGCACGCTGGATCTCCAGTTCGTGAAGGTGGATGAGGTGCCCGCCGAAGAGGTCGACGAGTACTTGGAGTCGGTGCTGACCAGCACCGAGGTCCCGCAACGATCACCCTGATTTTCTTTGTTGTTCTGATGGTTTGCACTATGTTGGAAGCCAATAAACGTTTCCGGAATCCCCTTTAAGCCTCCGTCGGCTCCGATTCCTCTCCGGTCGGGTCTTCCATTGCGTGGTGGGGCTTCAGCGTCGTCTCCTGTCTTCTGTCTGGAAGCCTGTCTCGTCTGTCTGGCCTGTCTCGTCTAAGCCATGCATGGATCGATTCGCGTCGCTTTTGCTACTTATGGCTTGGAGTCACCAACTGACGTTTTCAGAATTGGCAATGTTGCCGTTCGGAGGTCCGCCAGGGTTTCCTCTGATGCCACAGGGCGTATTCCCCCAGCAAGTACTTCTCAACCCACTGAATCGAACGAGTGAGTTTTCTGTTTCTTTATACTCTTCTTAGCTTCTTGACCTGACGGGATCTATATCTTGGTATTTAGTGATTCCCGTTTCAGCTCCTGGGCCGCTGATCTCTCACGGTGTTCTTGCAGCACAGCCGGGCCCAGGGACCACGGTGCAGGCGCCAATGCTGGTCCCTCCCGCGATGCAGGCCGAGATCGCCGCTGCCGCCAGGTCTTCTCCGCACTCGAGTTCTTCAACTCCGGCCGGGGAGCAGTCGGCGTGGACCCAGCACACAGCCCAGGACGGGAAGGTCTACTACTACAACCGGATCACAAAGCAGTCGTCGTGGACGAAACCCGACGAGAAGAGGTGTGCCTGGCGGGAGTACAAGACGCCAGAGGGAAAATCTTATTATTATAATGCTGAGACGAAAACAACCACGTGGACCCTGCCGGAAGGCGAGGATTTCGAGCCAGCTAAAGGTGAGTGCCGCTCTGGGACGAGGTGTGTAGAGTGCTTTTGCAGATTCAAAGTCTTCTGGGGAGTCCTCCAAGTCAAAGGAGGAGGCTGGAAACGCGTCAGATCTGGAGAAAGCCATGATGGCCACCCTGGCGAAGTACGAACAGAGTCCAGGGATGAAGACCGATCAGGCCGACTCGAGAGATGTCGCCTACGACTACGATAAGGAGCTGAAGAAGAGACAGGCCGATCGATTCCGGGAACTCCTTCGGGACAAGGTATGCCATATTCTCACTGCTCCCCAAGGACCGGATGTTTTCAGTACAACGACGGCAAGATCTCATCCAACTGTTCATGGGAACACGCAGTGAAGTACGTGCAGCATGACCCTCGCTTCCGTATCATTACGAAGATGAGTGAGAAGAAGCAGCTCTTCAACGCCTGGAAGACTCAGAGGCAGAAGGAAGAAAGGGTGAGTGGGAGGGAACTTTATAACAACAAAAACAACTAAATCGCGATCATACTATACTACTGACGAGCCCGGACGAGGTCGATTCCGTTCCCAACCAGGGTGCGAGTCGTCTTCTCGAACAATTCGTCTTCGCTCAGGGCTGGGTTCTCCTCGCGCTCGGCGTTGTACTGCTCGATGAAGAGCTGGCTGATGGACTTGGACCTCTTGTTTTCTATGCTGATAGCTCCAGCAGAACGGAAGGTCTTGTAAAACCGCCTGAAAGCAGCTGCGATAGATCCGATAAGATAGACTTGAGAACTTACGCTCGGATTATGTCCTCCTCGTAGAGTAGCTCACGGACTGGCTCGTCGTGCTTCGGCCACTTGGTGTCCCAGTTGGGCTCGCGGAGAGGAGGGACGGCTGCGTAGACGTCGTACCAGAGGGGTCTGTTCTCCCATTTGAGCTGTCCAGAGCGGATCAGTCCTGTGACGCGGAAGAAGATGGATCCCGAGCGTTCGGCGCGCGTGAAAAACGACGCCATGAGATCTCTGAAATTGGGGACAAGCTCGATTAACCAATTCCTTCTTTTAAACCAACTTTGAGCGTTTTAAATTCGGACCCCAAGACAAAATCGAGACGGTGACATGGGCGGGGCTTACGGTGTCTGAGCGTTCATGTTGTTCGTGGTGGGACCCCTGTACTCACCGCTTCGCCTTTCAGGAGGAGAAACGCCTGGCGATCAAGAAGGCGAAGGATGACTTCGAGGAATGGCTGAAGGCACTTCCCAAAATGAAGACTCAGAGCTTCCGGTACAGCAAGGCGGAAGACTTGTACTGCACGGAGCCAGTGTGGAAGAACGTGGCTGAGGCCGATCGGAGAGACATCTTCCGCGATGTAAAAGTAAGTGGCCTTACTCTTAAAGGAGGTACAAGTATCTGTAATCTTAGGAGAGCCTGGAGAAGGCAGAAGAAGAGAAGAACGCTGTCCTGCGAAGACGCAACATTCAGGCTTTGGACGACATCCTCCAAGACATGCCTGAAATCACGTACAAGACCACTTGGGCGCAAGCTCAAAGGCTTCTCATAGAGAACCCGGCCTTCGCGAAGGACGCTACTTTGCAAGGCATGGACAAGGAAGATGCCCTCATTGTGTTCGAGGAGCATATCAGGAATGCGGAGAAGGCGGGCGAGAAGGACAAGGAGAACGAGGAGAAGAGCAGGAAAAGAAGGGAGCGCAAGGTCAGGGAGGCCTTCTTGGACCTGTTGAAGGAGCTCCAACGTAGGGGAGACCTGTCCTCTGTTTCAAAATGGAAGGACCTCTGCCCAACGCTAATTGCGGACTATCGTTTTGATGACCTGCTGCACCAAGAAGGCACCACCGCCCTCGACCTGTTCAAATTCCACGTGGAGGACTTGAAGTCGCAATTCGGCCAGGATCGTCGGATAATTAAGGACATCCTCAAGGTACGGTAATTCAAAGACGATCAGTTTGAGGGATCGAACGAACGGCTCTAAAAAGTGGGCTTCAAAGTCGTTTGGTCTTCCAAATCGGTCATCTCTGCGCCTCCTGGTTCCATAGAAATTGTGGTCTTAATCTGTAATTTACAGGACGCCAACAAGACGGTGGAGAAGGACACAACCTTCGACGAATTCAGCAAATGGATCTCAGGCGATGAACGAGGAAAGTCGGTGGACATGGGCAACATGAAGCTCGTCTTCAACTCCTACGTCGACAAGGCGATCGGGAAGGAGAAGGACATAGAGCGCGAATTGGAGCGCAAGAAGAAGCGCCTGGAGACCAACCTCCACAGCGTGCTGAAGGCCCTGGAGCCGAGCGTGACTCCTTCCACGGAATGGTCCAAAGTGCGTGGCCTGATCGAGAAGGACGAGGCGTTCACCGCCATCGAGAGTGAAGAGCTCCGCGAGGAGTTCTTCCAGAGCTTCATCAAGACGATATCCGAGGCCTGTGGCCACTACCACAGTTCGTCCAAGAAGAAGAAGAAGGACAAGAAGGAGAAGGAAAAGGAGAAGAGAAAGAACGATGATGAGACCGATTCGGACAGTGAAACCAAGAAGAAGAGGAAGAGGAGACATCGTTCTAGCGATGAAGTAGAACGCGACCGAGAACGGGATCGCGACCGTGAGCGAGACCGTGATCGTGACCGTGACCACGACCGGGACAGAGGTAAGTAGAAGTGCAAGACTTAATGGTTTGAGCGTGCTTCTTGTAGATGGAAAGAAGAGAAAGAAGAAGTCCCACAGGCACTCCCGTTCCCGCTCACGATCTCGCTCTGAATCTCCTGTAAGTTCCCCGGCCTCGATATACATAGAACTTCCTTCTTCCAGGACACCAAATCAAGCTCTAAACATCGCCATCGAGAGAGACGCGACTCGTCAAGTTCCAAGGTAAGACCTTGAAGCCTTCCCTGCGATCGTCCGCCCGTGATTAGTTCCTTACCAGTATGCACTGTGTTGGCTTTATAAATGCTTGTTCTCTCCGGCTTCCGTTGGTTCGCGCAGAAGACTTCTTGTTTCAGATCGTGCACGAGGAAGCCAAGATCGACGACTTGGAACTAAAGAGGACTGAATTGTTGCAACAGTTAGGGCGATCTCACGAGGGCGATAACGCTTGAATTGTTTTCGGTTGGTTGATCTTATCATTAAAGTATGTGTCATTGTAAACGCCGTCATTGTACATTGATCCTTGTTAAACTCCTTGTTAAAGAAGCGTTCGGGTCTCCGCGTGACTGGTCGTAGCCTCGGTCCTACCTTCTCGTCTCCCTGTTCGTTGCCGTAATCCTCCTTTTCAGCCCGATGTCCAAACAGTCCAAAACTGCCGGAGTTGTCGATTCTAGGAAGGTAGGGCGCGCGCGTGTGCTGCTTGACTCTTTCAGCGCTTCAGATGAGCGGGGAACTCTTCACGCTGACCTACGGAGCGCTGGTGGCCGACCTGGTCCGGGACTTCGAGCGGCCGGCCGAGGTGAACCGCCAGTTGGACAAGATGGGGTACAACATCGGGCTGCGCTTGGCGGATGACCTTCTGGCCAAGAACTCGCAGATCGGAAGGTGCACGGACCTGCATCAAGTAGCCGATGTGATCGCGAAGACCGCGCTGAAGAACTACTTAGGTTGTGTTGGGAGTTGTTATTGAATCTGGACTGGGTTGGTTTAGGAGTCACCGCGCAGATAACCAATTGGAGCTCCAACAATGACGAGTTCTCCTTGGTGTTCGAGTCGAATCCGTTGACGGAGTTTGTGGAGATCCCGCCTGAGTTCTCGGAGCTGCGCTACTCTCAGATCATCTGTGGCACCATTCGAGGTTCGTTGTGTGGCTTTGGTGTCTAGACAGTCTACCAAATTGTCTAGAGTGTCTCAGCGCTTTGCAGTTCTCAGACTGTCTAGACCTGCACGGTAGACTGTCTGGTCGGCTGAACCTTAGAGCTTTCAAGTTCACCTCCTCTCCCTCGACCTTTCTCATCCCTTCTTGCTTGCAGGAGCCATGGAGTCGCTGCACATGGAAGTCACTGCTTCAGTCGTGACTGACGTCCCGAATCCCACAGAGATTCGCGTAAAATTCATTCGAATTTTGCAGGAGTATCTCCCCGCCGGAGAAGACGACTAACTGTGCCGCGTTGTGGACTTTTAAATGTTAAATAACGAGTAAATATTGTTCGCGATCTGTGGATGTACCGGTCTTATCTTGTATCTTTGGTTGCACTGTGTCCGGATATATGATGTAGAGTGACTAGTGTTTCTTATGTCCTTCCAGGTTACAGTGAAGTATGGCGTTGAACTGGAACACTTATATGGCGCACTGGGAGGCCATGCAGCGGTGGAAGCAGGCCCATGTGCTCGCGTCCGAGCAAATCAAGCGAGAGCTCGGAGAAGCGCATCTCTGGTCCTGCCAGCAACTCGATAAGGAGTTCTTCCCGGGCAGTGCGACGCTGGTGGAGGCACAGGCTCCTGCCGAAGGACGTTCTTCGGTCTCAGAGGATGTCTTCCAAGAGGAGCCATCGGTGGTGGATGAGGAAGTCTTGGAGTTCGTCAACCAGACGATTCGCCATCGCGAAGAACGTAAGGATTTAAGTGTAAACTGAGGAATAATGATTGTGGTTTAGGTGACGCGAAAAGGAAGAAGGAAGCGCAAAGGAAAGCGGAGGGCGGACATTCCGAAGAAGCCGAATACGTCCTGGATGAGAACGGTAAGACCGTTCTGAAAACCATCCATAAACTCTAAACTGTGATTCCAGTGGGACTTGACAGCCTTTGCCACTCCAAGCCGCCCCTGCACACTCCGAATGAGATGGGCATCAAGACCGACGACATCAACGAGCTGGTGGCGAAGACGGACGCCTCCTTCCAAGCTGTGTACCACAGCCTAAAACCGGAGCTCTGGCCCAATATTCCGCTGAAGCTGTGATGGAGAAGAAGTATCGGGTGGCCCTGTGAATGTTCTCGACATTGTGAGTTTTATGGTTTTTCTGTGTTTCTATGGTAGGTGATGGAATGCCCATCCCTCTTCCTCGTTTTATGTGTACAGTGCGGTAGTAAAGTTGTATTCGCTTTCATTTCTCTTTTTGACTTTTTATCTGGTCCTTTTCCTAATACCAAGAAGTAGAAGTAGCCATAGGAGACCTTTCTACCTTTGGCCATTCTTCAAATTTAAGCTGCCCAGTTTGTCACCGCCCTGGTCCTCGTTTAGCTTCGACCATCTCTCGATCCCATTCCTAGCGTCTACATCTTAGGCTGGGAACAAGATTTGCATTCTTGGGGCGCTCGGAGTTGTCACCAAAGGGAACAAATACAAAGTGCATCACTTAGCATACTTAATTTTGATGTTCGGACTCCTAATCAAACTTCAGGAGCCGTCACCCTTGCTAGGACGTTATAACTTCTTCTGCAGAAGCTACCGTACTCTTAAGATGATCCTCCGTGGCTTGGTTGGCGACGCTCAGCATGCAGTCGTGTTCTGGAGACATGTCTAGACTTATTAGACAGAATGCACTTTGCAAAGGACATCTCATTGTTAGGAGATAGCGGTGCAGCTGCGACGACGCCTTGTAGGTTGCTTCCACCCCGTGGGCCCCTTCTCTCACGCTCTGGGCTTCTAGAACGTGCGGACTCCCAGAGACCACGCAATCGGACTTGCGCTCTTTGGGATTGTCGGTGTGATGTCCTCGGCTTTAGCTACAACACACAAATAGAAGTGCGCCATTTGGTAAATCCGTGTCGTCAATAGATGACGCCTTCGCAAAGCGCTACCGTAACCTTTGGAAGGAGGTGTTTATTATGTTTAGGGTCCATATCCAGGTAAGGGTCCCCAAAGGCTACGGTAGCCTTCTTCCTTCTGGGAAGACTTAGAGAAGGTGGATTTTAGAGTCTCAGGCACTAAATTTTCGAATTCCCGGCCTTGTGAAAATCCAAAATCTTAAGATCTCGAGGCCGAAACCAAGTGCCCAATGTAACCTTAGCGACACGCTACCGTATCCCCGATCAGATGCGGATCAGATCCTTCCATCTGTTGACGTGCGTTTCGAACGGACGATCCGACGGACTTTGGGCTCTGTCGTGGAATTAGAGGAATCGACGATGTCCTCGGCCGAGCACAAACAAACACGCCGAAAGCCGGTTTAATACTAACAGTTGTTCCTCTCGTCGATGGCCCAACATAGCCTCCTAGGGCCTTCAATCCCAGGCCTCTCTCAAGTAGCCCTTATTGGACGTGACGTGCGGGCTCCAAACCCGTTTGCCTCTCGCCTTCTGACAAATTAGCGCCTCGGCAAACATCGGAGCACATTTATTGGTCTGCAGATCTTAGGAGGGAGGATAGGGGGGAGATACCGGTTGTCGAGGGGACCCGTTTGAGCTGGAGGCTTCTGGCGCCTTCTAGAGCTGCACGTCGCTGTCCTGGGGCGCGACGAGTTGGGAACGCGGCTTCGGAGTGGTCAGAGGCTGGCCACTTCCGGGCACGGGCGCGTAGCTGGCGCGGAGCCCGCAGAGGGAGAGCGCGAGCTCGCGGTACTTGGCCGAGGTGGCGGTGTAGAGGAGGAAGGTGATGGAGGCGTGGAGGATGGTCAAGAAGTTGGAGGCGGCGATGATCGCCTGGAAGCGCCAGTTCGTGTCGATGGCGCTGCTCACCGCGGCCAGGAACTGCACCGCGCTCTGAAGTAGGGGCGTTAGGGGCTTAGGGCTCTGGGGAGCTTACCGAGGGGAACTCGAAGACGAGGTGGCATACGGTAGTGGCGGCGGCGAGGTTGAGCACGCAGCGGTGGCGTCCGTTGGCCTTCTTGGTGAGCGTGGAGACGAGGATGGAGGACTTGCCGCGCTTCATGGAGCTGTGGCCGATCCAGAGGCAGCAGACAAGTAGGATGAGGAGGGGCAGGATGTTGACGAAGCAGGCGGACAGGTAATAGTAGACCCGGTCGAACACCGCTGAGAGGGCATGAGGGAGGGCGCCGGAGGGGGGACTTACGCCAACTGAGGCTCAAGTAGTGGTGGACGAGGATCTCCGGGGCGGCGGGGCACGCGGAGACGGTGACGTCTCGGAAAAAGACGACGATCGCGTGGAGGCCGAAGGAGAAGACGCCGACGCCGAAGATGAGCCAGTGGACGCGCCACATCGTCAGCCAGTCCTTGGCGTGCAGGGGCCACACCACCAGGGCCAGAAGGTGTGCCGTGACACACACTGTGAGCCTGGAAGAAGAGGAATGAAGGACCCCTAGAAGAAGCCCACCCTTTCAAGGCTAACCTAAGCCCAACAGACTGTCTAGACTGGTCTTAGACTGTCTAGGAAGTTCTGCAGACTTGGTGTCTGTCTAAACAGTCTGTCTGCTCCAAGAGACTGGACTGTCCAGGAGAGGGATGAAGGACCCCTCTGAAGAAGCCCCTCCACTCCCTCGGCCCTTGGCTTCGACGGCAATTAATGCAATTCGCGCGCTAATTAGGTTGTTGTGTCGCGCCTCCTCGAAGAAGGTCCCTCCGCGGTCCCTAGGAGGCGCCTCGGCAGGGCCAGCTGAGTTCCGCTCAGCTGCCAAGGCCCACTTAGGAGCCTCTCGGCCGAATGTTTATCTCCGCGAGCACACTCGGCGCCCCGAACCTGCATAATTAAACGCACATGGCCGTGGAAGCGCCAAGCAGAGGCGCCGTAATCATAAAGACAACAATGGAGTAAAGCAGAGAACAGCCCGAGCGTGGCTCTCATCTTAAGAGCGCCAAAACAAGGCCGAAAAGTGTTTGACCTCTAAAGGAAGTCGTGGGACACTTCGGGATCTGTCCTTGTCAGCTTGTCCTTTGGGAGGGCCTCTTGCGGCGCCGTAAACAAGGATTAGGACTTCTAAGTGGGTCTCAGGTAGGCCAGAGCCCCAAGAAAGGGTCTTTTCTATTTGGCTCCTACAGTGGATACGGTAGAAACGGATTGTGTTTTGAGAAGGGAAATCTCCTCGGAGCCAAGGACGGAATGCTAATCGCCATATCCGCTAATCCGAGCAGATAAGCCCCACTTTCTCTATTTCGGTTCTATTAATCTAGGGACGATTCCCTAGTTTATTATGATGCTTGAAGTGCACAAAGTGAGGAGAACTTTAGGGACAGAGCTGACCCAAGAAGTTTCACCTCTCTGCACGACTTCTTGTTTAAGAAGAGCCAGAGTTTCTGGGACAAGATTCTCTGCAGGTTCCGATTGCCTTTCACCCGAAAATAACTGATTTTAGCACGCAAATCTGAAAATTCATCAAAGAACGGTCTTCCAAATGGAGTATCTACTTTCCCTCTGCTCCGATAAGCCCTTCTAGTGGGACAAACAGAGTCAAGAAGTGCCCACTTATTTTGCCAATTTAGGCGTCTTTTTAAGCGATGTGTAATCGCCTCATTTGTTAGTATGACTCAAGTCCACCGAGTGCAATCCTAAAGTACGACATGCAATATGTAAACGAGAGTACTTTTGGTTCGAAGTCATAGGAGAAAGAACGAAGGAATATGGAGGACAGAAATAGAGACCATACGCCTTTCCCAGAAGGATAGAGAGACTTTCACTCTGACCGTTTGCTTGACTATCCATCGCCACTGGATCAATTCTGCTCGCTAATAAGAAGATACCGTAGTTTATGCTTTAATTTTTGCCTTACTCTTCTGGGAAAGGAGGTTCCACATGCTCCCTGACCTTTTCCCCATGTTATTCACCACCTTAGGAAGCATCATCTTCTATTCCTGTAAAGGTAACTTGCACTAAGAATGCCCTCTTAAAGATGGGCCCTAATTGTTTGAAGCTAAAAAAGATTAAATTGTCTCTGCAAAGTTGTCCTACTTGACGTGACTCCCCAAATGACTAAGGTTCTAGAGCCTCTGCTAATTCCCAATTTCGGTAGATCTCTTACGTGCATCTATCTCTCCTATCTGCACGGCATATCCTCCTTGGCGTCACTGACCAGAGAACGCGCAACGCAATCCTATCCGCGCCTTTGTCCCCTCCTTCTTCTTCTCCTCGTCCTTCTAGGCCCAATTAACACCCACCAGACGGAGGCAGTGTTGAGCACGTTGGAGAAGAAGAGCATGTACTTGACGGTGCGCCAGTAGAACAGCTCCAGGGAGTCGGAGTCGAGGACGGTGTACGGTAGGTGAGGGGAGCGTCGGAAGCCGCTGAGGGCGTAGAGGAAGTTGGGGAGGAGGGAGAGCGAGAAGAGGAGGTTCGCCTTGGAGCGGAAGAGAAGGAGCTTCACCGTGGAGGAGCTTCTTAGGAACGGGTGGTGATAGAGGACGACGTTCATCGTGTTCCCGAACACGGAGAGCAGAAGGAGGACCGGGTACACCCAGATGAAGAGGAACTTCTCCTCGGCGCCCTGAAGTCGTGCTACAGAAGCCGGGGGGTCAGAAGGCTCACCTGGAGGGACGTCTGGCAGCAGGAGGAGGCGTTGAGGAGGGCGCAACGCTCCTCCGTCATCGTTTCCGAGGCCGAAGGGAGTCGAGAGCGCTTCGGAGCGGGGAAGCCACGCCTCTGCAGGACTCCGCCCTGAATGACGACAAATGGTCTCGCGGGGAAGAAGGAGGCCACGTGCGAAGGAGGCTCTGCGGAACACGACTTCCAGAGAACGGGAGGGGGAGAGGGGATAGAGCAATAAAGAAAGGATAAATAAAGGAGGGTGGAGTCCGTCTTGAGTGGATTTAAAGCGAGCCGAGCTCAACTTGGTTAAAGAAGCAGCTCACTTCTAATCTGGACAGCGTTTAATCGAAATGAAAAGGGAGCTTAGCAGCCAGAAAAAACGAGCTTTTCCCAGAGTCCGTTTTCCGTTTTGAGTGGATTCAAAGCTTGGTTAAGGGGAGGGGGTAGAACAATAAAGAGAGGATAAATCACTTCTAACCTGGACAGCGCTTGACCAGGGCTTACAAGTAGGGTCGAGCTGAGGACTTTACGCGAGTGTCAGGGTCAAAGCTCTAAACCAATGCCCAAACCCAAAAATTGGTCAAACCCAATACAAGAAAGTCCAAAGCTCGCATTTCTGCCAGCTTCCCCTCTCCCCGTGGCTTCAGATCGGGTGAGCAAGTCTTAGGAGTAGAAGATAAGCATTTCAACTGAGGCTCGCCCTCCATTCATTCACTTATTTCCCTCTTATTAAGGGAAGTGAATGTCGTCATGGTCAAGGGCAGGGCAAAGAAGGGCGTAATAAGTATGAAAATATTAAGGGCACTCCCCTAAGGAAGTTGTGCTCAATAATAAACCTCTGAGAAGGACGATTAGCCACATCGAGCTCATTCTACCCTTCTACACTTCTAATAAGAGCTGGCTTGATAGATCAAGGCCCTTCTGTTCAAATATCGACTCCTATATAGAGAGGACAAGAAGAGCTGCAGAAGGAGCGAGCTTCTTTTAAATCTAATAAACCAGCCTTCCTTTACAAGTATGACCGCATGTCCTTTGCAGCGTGGACCATCTATAGATGGCGGTATTGAGGGTAAAGAAGGCTCGTTTATGGTGATGTTTGGGAGATCCATCCATATTCGGACTTCTTGACATTAGGGAAGCCTCGAGAAGCTCCAAAGCAGAGCCAGCTCGGAGCTTCAAGTTCTCGGACGGCGAATGGCGTGGGTCCGAGAGAGGAAAGCAACAAAAAGAGCTCCCGGAATAAGCGACTAGGAGGAGAAGAAGAAGGGGGAAGGGGTGCGGACACGGGGCGTTCCCACGGCGTTTTGTTTGCGCGCCGCGCTCGGCAGGTGGAGGCACTGGCGCGACTCTCCGCGTTCCCAGGAGTCGCCGCGGGAACAGGAGAGGCCGGCTCCTTGGACTCGGAGAGTGACCAGCCGGCTCCACTTCTAGTCGAAGCCACGAGTCTCTGAGTTGCCTTTCAGAAGGAAAGAGTCCAAATTGGGAGCCTAACCTAGTAGTAGCAGACGGGAGAGCTGCTCAGGGGCATTGTATCCTGTTTGGGCCATAGATCGAGGGTTACAAGCGTTTAATGGTTTATCATGGTGGTATTTAACTTGCCATCACATCTAACTGTGGTCTCGAATATCGCCTTTTTGGGTCGAGTTTGAGCTTCTCCCCGCCCAAGAAGTCCTTTTTTGGAAACAGAAGTCTTCTCAAAAGACACCTAAAAAGTATAAGTTGAAAAACCAGGAGTTTTCTGCCTTCTCGAGGCCTGTTTTCCAGGAATAGGAAAAAATCTGTTACACCAATAGGATCTTGTTCTGCACTTAGAAGGACTACTTCTATTGTCAGTGGGAGGCCAATAGAAAATTAATTATTATAGGCCGGTTTCTGTCCTTGTTTTTATGGAAGCATTCAAAAAGCGTTAAAGAGGACTTGATTGGCGATTTTCTAAAATCGAACACTGTAGATCTCGATCTTCTTGGGTTAACACAATGATCTCCGAAAGGGTCTTATTTGTTAATTTTCTGAGAAAAAAAACATGTTAAAAGTGAAATTAAAAGAAATTAAAAAAATCAAAGCCTACTCCGGGCATCGAACCTGCGACCCTCCGCGTGGGAGTCAAACGCCATAGGTTACACCATGAGCCCAGTATCCTTATGCCTATACCCCGCCTATCCCTGCTAGGAAATCTCCGCGGGCACAAAACTAAACCCGTCGGTCACTGGCCAAGCACCGTAGGTTGAACTGTCGTGGGAAGCTCAGACTTAGGTTATTACCTGAGGGAAACAAACTCCCAGCACGACCTTTGGAGGTCCTACCGTCTCCCACAGGTTCTACGTGGCATGACGCCGAAGCGAAAGGACATCGCCAGAAGCCGATTTGTTGATTTCCCTCGACGAACCTTCGGGGACCTTTTTAATATTTGAGTCGGCGCGGGGGCGACGTCACCGGCGAAGTCCTTCTTGTTTGTCCAGCGAGGGGGATTCACTGTCTTTGGACTCAATTGAAAGGCCGGGACTGTTGGTCCTAGATAAAGGCGCCGACTACTTATACGAGGATTAGTTTGTTTTGCTTGGGGACTCTGTTCCCTGAGGACAGGACTGTTGTCCTAAGGGACTACCTGTTGTGAAGATGTATGTAGCCAAGTTGGACTTTGCGGGATTAAAAAAAAGCAATAATAATGTCAAATGAATTGAGAACAGCGACATTAATCGCCCATGAACACCATGTAATAGAGTCCGAGTATTTTTATCGGTCACAATGGTTCCGTTGGATCATGAACCTTAAGCCCATTCTATTCCTATTCTAAATTGGTGAATTTCTATCTCATAAACTAATGAGCTTTCACAGGTCGAAAATACATATTTGACAATTATCTTATGCATCAGATTCCTTCAAGAAGACAAAGATGATGCCCAGCTCCGACCTGGATCCTCTAGGATTGAGCGAGTATCAGCTGTGAGGAGAAAGTTTCAGGGCCAGGAAGTTATCAAGGATTTAAGTACCCAAACAACTGCTTAAAAGGGAAGCTCCGGCCAGAGGGCTAGTGAGTCATCACCGATGATTCTGGCCAAAGGCCTCGGGCGTCAGATTGGCGAATTCACAAGAAGGTGAAACCAAAAACATTTTTTGTTTCCGGGTCTTGTTTCGCTTCAAAGGACTCTGTCCTGGTTCCTTCCAGCGAGTACCCAACGTGGACTTCTTGACAATTGATACATTGAATAATAAATGTTGAATGAAGCCCCGGAAGCAGTGGAGCGGGAGGAGAGTTTCGTCGAATATCAAAAGCTATGGACTCATCAAATCCCTTTAAAAGACCCAAAAGGCACCAAAGTGGATAGGCAGGTTTCCTCTCTTCTCTGACCCTGAAGCGCGTGGCCAAAACACGGCGTTTGTCTTCCCAGGGACTCCAAAAAGCGGGAACTTTGTCCAGAGGGCTCGTGAGTCACCATCAAGGACCTCAACGAGCTCCAGAATGTCGAATACTCAAACAGTTCCTTTGTGGAAGGACGAATAAAATCGCGTCGAGAGCCCGTCTCGGAAACCGCGCACCCTCGGGCGTTCATTTGGGAAGAAATTAGGAGCGCTTCCGGCCAAGGAGAAGCGCACACATTAGTTCGAGGCGCACTAAGAGTCCGCCCGAGTCGTTAGGCCTTTCAGAGCCGAGGGACAACGCCTTTGTGCTCCTGAAGCGATAATCTGAGTCGGAGACGGGGTTTCCAGGAAGACGTCACAGAGGGGAAGTGGAAGGGCAACGAGGTTACTTCGAGCGTCTCTTCGGAATTAGGCTCGTCGACGACTCTTCAAGATGGCTCTAACGAGGTGAAGGTCCTCCTTAGAAAGTTAGGAGGCTTTCCTGATCGTCTGTTTCCGGAATCTGATGCTTCAAGTGATAAGTTCAAGGACCGGAATATCAAGCAGAGGATAAAAGAGCCCCTCTTTCCTCTAGTAGGGACTTAAACGGACGAGAGCTTCCTCTCTTCACCTTAACTCCTATGGAATGTAAACAAGAAACAGTTTCAGCCTTTAGCTAATCGAGCACCGCCACGAGCCCCAGCTATAGATGGGAAATTTTCATACCCCAACTCGTTTCTCATCCAATTTTTCTTTTGCATCTTTTCAAAACGCTTTTTATTCCTGTTCATCTCCAGTAAATCTACTATTATGAAAAAAATGAAGTAAATTAAATATCAAGTATCAACCGGAATATCAAGCCAGGGCTAAAAAAGCCCCTATCTTCCCTCTAGTAGGGGCTCAGACGGACAAGAGCTTTCTCTCTTCATCTCAACTCCTATCGGCTTAAAAGGGACAGTTTTCAGCCTTCTCTGAGCCCTTAGCTAATCGAGCACCGCAACGAGGGGACTTATTGGTGACCCCTACTCAGTCCCCCTCGGCTCCTTCGCCCTAAAATCCCTTATGCTAGGAATTATGGGCTATCCTTGTCCTAACCCCGGTGTACTGAACCATAACGCCATCCCATTGGAACTGGATATCTGACCTTCCCTATCACCACTCCCTGGCAAGACCCTCCTAACGAGCCCTATTTATATCAAAAGAATCCCGCAAGTCTCCTGTGGAGACGACTCCCAAGAAGCACCCCCTTCTCCGGAGTAGGGGGAGGGGAGGGGATACATTCAGTGGGACAAAGCAGCGCGCCTCATCGAAAGTACACACGCCATTAATGCAGTCCTCGTGTCCGCCCTGGGTTCATGTTAGTAGTAGTGCTCCTCGGGATACACAATTGCCCTCCGCAATTAAGGCGCGTTTGAGGCGTTTTTCGACGTCCACCTTCCCGGAACGCCCCGAGGAGCCTGGGGAAGGAAAGAAAGGAGAAAAAGTTAAATGCAAAGAAGGAAAAGACCAAGGAAAACAAAGATGTTGGTGATCTACGCCCCCGTGGCTGGTCCTTGCCAGGTTAAGGTCTTTATAAGGTCTAAAGAAAGGGGCGATAAGAAGGCAATTAGGTGGACAAAGTGTTTATTTTATGCAAGCTACTTGAATCGGGCGCATCATAGGCGCATAGAGGCGTCATAGGCGCATAACCCTTTGGTATTTTTTTATTTGAACTTTCGAACGCTCGCAGATTCCCTGTGAACGGTTTTTTCACGGAATTTTCCCATTACTTTTTGCGTTTTTTCTCCAAGAGCCACTAGGAACAAGAAAAAGGAAGATTGCCGTTGCCTATCTCTGCTTCTGCTGGCTCCAAAGCCCTCACCCGGTCAAAGGGCCGAAACAGACGACATAACGGACATAGAGGGGCTCCAGCGAAAATATGGTTTATGAGTGTATTCTCTGAATTCCCTGGCTGATCGTGAGGCTCAAGGGCAACTTTAAGAGCTGATGAGTTGAGAAGGAAGACGGAAGAGCAACAGGAAGGTCACCAAAAGCTCTATCTTCCTGGATCTTCTCAAGTCCAGGGTCTCACGCACGGTGACTAGGACAAAGCGATAGCTTCTTGCACGAAAACAAGACGATAAACACGACGAACTCGCAATGAATGCGCGCAAGAAGGTCGCCGGACTTCCTGGACACTCGTATAGTCAAAAATAATAATAAATTCCGTGTGTAACCTTATTTATAGTTACCCGAACGCACTCTCGGTGATCTGCGAGCGTTCGAAGTGTCGTGAGGGTTTCCCGGGCTTGATTGATCGCTCGGACTTTCGGGCGGTCGAGCTTCTAAGGCGGCCGATCTATCATCGCCGCCGAGTGCGGAACAACACTAACTAATCACCCAGAGATCCATGGCTCTGCTTCTTGAGATTAATAGGTGGTTTTTGGTTGTTAATGGCTCTTAAACGTGGTACTTACTGGAAAGGACGTGCTCCCAATTGAGCCAAGAAGCCTCGAGTAGCAAATAAATTTTTTAGATAAATCTGGGTGGCTCGTGGGCTCATTTCTAGCTCACGTGAGGCATTTTCGAGCCATAGTCATGTTCACACTGTTTGAACTCATTCCCGTCCACTTGGATTGGATTTCCATGCGATTTTCTGTCCGTCCGTCCCTCTGACTAGGACCCACACTCAAAGAAGAATCTTCCAATCCCACTGTAGCTACTTATCACTCGGGACGGAGGGGGAGACTGCAGGCAGAGTTTATGCAAATCTGCGTAGAACGCTTAGCAGTGAGCCAAGAAGGAGTCTCAAAATTATACGCTTCTTGACTGTCCCCCTCCAGCGGAGAAAGAGAGAAGGACAGAAAGGCTCTCTGTCCGTCTAGTGGCCTACTTGCACCACTCGAAGGAGACAGTCAAGCAGAAAAAGGTCCAGGGCTCGGTTTAGCTGATTCGAAGCATTCTCGAGAGGAATCGAGAGGAATCGAGAGATTCGAGCATTCGAAAAATTCGAGAGAAATTTTTTAAAAAAATGGTGGACTTTAGACATCTAGAGACACTCGACATTTGAGCTTTTTCCGAGTCTCTCACACCCAAAAACAATAAAATAAGGACGCGAGATCATCACAAAAGCCATTTTAAAGTTTTTGAATGGTTAGAAGTTCTTGGGGGTGGGGGTGCAGATTGACTATGCGTGGGTTTTTTATATACACTCTTTGGATATTTCAGCTTTCTCCGAGTCTCTCGAACCCGCCAGAAGTAGTTCAAAGAGCGCAATAATGGCGCTAAATTAAACTCGTTTAGAACTCGAACACAGAACGGTCCAAAAAACCAAAATCCAGGGGACTACTTCAAAATACGAATCGATTCCCGCAGCCTTCTCGCGAATCCTGGGCCAGATGGACGGTGACAAAGCCAAGAATAACTCCTCTGCCCGAGCGCTGAGGTCGACGGAGCCGTGAACGAGTCCTCCAGAAGCGGGCGAAGTGGTAACAGGCGCAGCCACTTGTTACGTGACGACAGTCGCGCGCTCTGTTTGCGCTCGAAATCCGCCGTCTCAAGGAGCTCAGGAGGGCCGCCCGAGGGCCGCCGACCTGACTTCGGCCGCCATTGTCCCCCGCTTTCCCTTTTTAGATTCGCCAACTTCCGGTTTCGCATTACGCGCCTCGGTCGATCCGATTTCGCTCCCTCGACTCTTAAGTGGGTTCAGGAGGCCCAAGAAGACCCCCTCCCCCTAAGAAGGGCCGTTCAGATCCCCTGTGAGCCTGTGTGCCCCTTGGACCCCCACCCTAGGGCCAGTGGGCGTCAGACACGCTTTGTCAAGGAGTCATGGATACGCTCCTCATTAGCATTCGCCAAACGGACCCGCACTTGTCGCGGCGGGACCACAACAAATCCTCGGGAGCACTTCCCCTGATGAGGAGGAATTACAAATGCGGGAAAGGTTGTTTGTCTTCGCCGAAAACAAGTCACGGACAGAGCGATGTTTCCGCCGAGTGCGCACAAAGGCCAAAAGTCCTTGAGACAAAGCCGGAGGGCCTCCAAGAGGCACCTGGAGTGACCTTATGGAGGGCCAGGAATGGGCTCAAGCATGGGCTCAAGCTGTAGGGTCAGAGTCCTGCTACGAGCAGCAGAGAGGCTGTGGAGATTCTTTGCAAATAATAATAAAGGACTATAATAATTGTCATCAAATATTTGTTCTCTAGGAACGCAATTTCCTCGTTCTATCTTCGTCCACTTCCTCAAGAGAAGGATGCGCTCCGAGATTCACAGTGGGGCTTTTCACGGATCCAAGGCACAAGACGTGTGGCATGGGTCGTCCGTATAGCTTGACGGACCTTACCTTGTCCAGAACCCGAGGACCTCCAGGTCAAAAGAGAGAAACTACAGAGAGCCACAGAGAAACTTGATGCTTTCCTTGGGACTGTCGAAGCTTCTTCAAAGACTATCTTGCCCTGGCCCTGCACTCCAGAGCCCACTGAACCTTTCTGAGTATCCTCCCGGGATTGAGTCAAAACACAGTAGGAATTAAAGGACTTAGTGTGCTGGGTGCAATGCACACAGAGCTGTAGACCCCAACTCACCAAATTCTTTGGCAGTAGCAATATGGTTGCATACACTAGCAAAACGTTCCGCGCGGGTTCGAATCCCACGGGAGTCCGACTTTTTGTTATCCTCTCAAATGTACTAGTTTTGCGTAATATTGCCATTTGCTATGGGCGAAAGGCATATTTCGGCACCAGTCCATCGCTAGGCGATCATATGTAGCATTAAGTCAAAAGGCCTACCTAGTAACGTAGCTGGTGGCTGCTAATACAAGAGTGATAAACGGTGATGATGAACTCGTGCCGAAATACGTCCATTAAACGGGAAATAGCAAAATTACGCAGAATTGATGCATTTGGGAGGAAAATAAAAAAGTCCGGCTCCAGTTGGATTCGAACCCGCGCCGAACAGGCCCCAACCAAACAGAGGACACCAATGGCCTACTAGTGTCTCAACCGCCGGGGAACACATGGAAAGTGGTTCGTGAAAGTGGAAAGTTGCACCACGTAATTCGGTTGTCATGAAGAAGAGCTGACCTAGTCCCGATACAAACAGAGGACACCAACGGTCAGTTACCCTGTGGTCACTAGGGTTGGCACTTGACTCGAACTCGAATGCCAACCCTACAGTGGTCACAAGTAGACCCTGTGGCAGTGATGGGAAACTGGCTGAAAATCTAAACGAGCTCGAGCTCGATGGTCATGCTCGTATTGCTCTACTCGTTCCCATCACTGCCCTGTGGTCCGTGACCCGACATTTGCGCAAAACGACAATTGCGCAAAACGACATTTGCGCAAAA
>AZBX01000387.1:0-13704 GCA_000757755.1 Steinernema glaseri
ATGAGACACCTGGTCGGAATAAACGCGGGAGAAGGGGTGGAATTATCAATACAGGTATTCCTGATTGAAGCCTTTTTTATTTTAATTGATTACCGGGAAACAAAATCCTTGTTTATAATCTGAATATTCAATTATTGCGATGTTTGCTTCTGCGTTTTAACTGATCATGTTTCTACTTCCGTAAACAGTTCCCAACGATATCCATCTTCTTGTTTATCTTTTTCCCTTTGTAAATTAGCCGAAATTAAATTAGGTACGGATTCCTCGCTACGGTAGTTATAGGGTGCGAAAAAAACTAACATTACATCAACCACTTTGACCTTTTGATCGGCACATATGTTGCCTATTATTAGCGTCGAGTCTTCATTACGCTGTGACCACTTGAATCTAAGAGTAAGAGCACTCCAGGTCCTTCATGATTGATGTAATCCTTTGTAAAACACCAGTGAAAAACCGTCTTCCGGATTGATGTATCCCGCTTTCGCAGATCCGACACCTTTACACCACTGACTGTCAAATAAAAAACAAACAAATGAGCCGAGCAGCAGGTCGTTCGTTACCGCTAGTGTTTCCGCCAACTTTAACGATAGTTTAAGTGCCCTCAAGTCTGCAGACGCGACGCGGATGCCCGAGGAAAACAAACAACATGAGGGCAACTACAAAGAACGTTCCACGGAACACCATGCAGAGAGGACGATTTTTGAAGTGAATTTTAATTTTACTTAACAACTCTGAAATTTAAAGGGCGGGTGCGGTATCCCAAACACGTTACTTACGGACCTGTTCTAAGGTGTCAGTGTATCGTAAACGTATCTACAAGGAGAAGGTAAGAAAGGGTGACCGGATGACATACCATTTGACTAACAGTAAGAGTAAACGATTTATAAAGACCCAGTCATTTTTCAAAATTATTTTCTATGCAGGTCTACATAATATTCTTTTTACCAAGTAACCACATCGTTCTTGACAATCGCTCAACCAGCAAATTACAAAGAAGTTCCAGGAATCCTGTCTTGTTCCATGAACTAATTTGTCACCAGGGCACTTTAGCTCCACTCCATGTAAAAGAATAACTACCTGCTGGGACAAAGGTTCCAAAATGGAAAGTAAAAAAGTATTCTAGGAGCAGGCCATTAAATTGATTGCAGATTTAAACCAATTGTTGCGTGTGCGTTTTTTGTCTCTAGACCATTTATTTCCGGCGACCCGGAAGCGCATGTCGCCGTGCACTAATAAACGTCCATTATTGCACAAAAAAATGAAAATCTTATGAAATATAGATGTTAAGTTCTTCTAATTGTCCGATGTGCATCCTCCACATTTCGATTAAATATGAATGTTCGATGGATTTTTTGAGTCGTGCATTATTTACAGAATTTGGGCATGAAATCGCAAATGGATGGACACTTACGAATTGTAGAGCGTCGTGTCCGGAAGCCATATGGAGTCATGCGGCAGTCGAATCTCGGTGATGTTGTTGTAGTCCTCCGGGTTCCAGTACAAGAACTCGTCGTGCCATCTCTGAAGGGAGCATATGTGTCTGGAAGTGGGGCACAAGGGCAAGGACACACGGATAAACAAGCATGTGGACAAGAGTGTTGACACGTGCCGCATCAGCGTCGGAGACACAAACCAGGGAACCCGAATCGGGCTACGTGAAGCATAAAATTACCTCAATAATCCACGCATTCAGAAGGATGTATTGTTGCGGTTCGTTCTGAAACGAGAAGTTTTTTACCTTCAAGGAAGTATCTGTACACGATTATGTCTGTGACGCTGTAATTCAAATGCCAGTGTGTTCGTTTTTGTTCCGCTCGGCCTCGTGATCTTTCACGGGGAGGAGGTTCTTAGCACTGGCGCCACGCTGGCGCCATGAACCCATCAGCTGGGACGAGTTGGGTACGCACGAACTCGCCATGCTTTAATTACACAATGTGCTATGCCGTCATGAATAAGCGAGACCAGTTCGATTTATGTATGAATGACTGATGAGAGGAGCTGCTTGAAACCTGGCAAAAAGGGTCCTAACAGGAAAGTGTTGTTAATACACTATTAGAACTGATGTATTTTAAGGCTTATGTGCTTTGCACGCTACTCTCTCCAACTGGATGATGTCGGCCGCATTAACCGGGCCCATTTCAAACATTTTATTGGCATTTTCATTAACATGCAAATGAGTTTGGCCTCGCCGAGAAATGGCGCCTGATTCTTTTTATATCGTGTTTTTTCTTGCCGAAAAATAATTATAAGCCCCTTCCATGTAACCTGATATATTTATGGGTGTCAAAAAATGATCCATGGCGAAGAGGGTCTGGGGAGAGGTGGAGAAAAACAAGTAAGTTGTGTGCGTGATTTATGAGGTGTGCCCGCGAGAGGCGGTGATGAGGAGACAAAGGTCGCGAGAAGAGAAGAAAAACGAATCGTGAACACGGAATACGGTCACCTGTTGGCTTCTGTGAAGTTTTGGTGTTTAGCGATGGTTTATCTGTATCTTCACAGGACAAAGCGCGATAAAATAGGAAAACAATATTCAAGGATTAATTTTGTTCCTCTACGTCCTTGACACCTATAAAAAGCTTACCCGGTATCTGAATTAAAGGAGGTCAGTCTTCGAAGAGAGTCCTTAAATTGAAAACAAAAAAAGGAATTAACTCTGATATTTTTTAAACTGATCTTTTTTTCAAATTCAGGAACATCATTAGAACTGTCTGCGTCAACGATTAAGCGGAGAAACATATTCTGCACCCCTTAAAAAGACCAACACGCAAAATTGTGAACTTAGAACGTACCAATTCGAGGATCTGATACAAATCCATGCTGAAAGTGACGTTTATCGGCCGGCTGTTGTCCCATGTCGGTTTCGCTTTGCGGTCGTACGTCTCCAGCAGATCCTGTACGAGTTTCAGCTGACTCGGGAGAACAAAGGCGCCGTTGAGCGCTGAAAACAACAGGATGTTCATTTTGAGTGGTGTATTGTCGGAAAGTGAGTTATCCCCCTAACATGTTTCCAGTCTTTAGCCAAGCAAAAGAGTAGCAAGTTAATTAGATACTTATGCGCTGTTACCCTAAGGAGCTGGTGGTTTCCGGTGTCCACATATCTCTGGAAGTGTTTATGAGAAAACCCACCGCACACGGTCTGATGCAGCGGAAGAGCGGCAAAGATGAGAGTCAGCAGCATAGGTTCGTGGAATAGAAATGCTAGTGCGGAGGGTCGTCGAATGGACATTTTTAGGGTTAATTGTGAGGCGGATTTTTTAGACGCCCCTAAATGGTGATCAGACGATGCGTAGGGCAACTGCTGTTTCGGCTACGGCTGGAGGTAACGGAAGTGACCTTGTTTAGTAAAATTCGTCTCCGGCCACAGGAGGGGGGTTGGTTGTAACAATGAATGGGAGTAATGAATGGGTTATGGGGACCTCCTTAGGCGGCCGGCCAAAACAGAGCCACTGTCGATGAAATATGCAGGTTCAAATTCGGAAAGGAGGATAGCCACCGCGGGCTCATAAGCGGGACCGTTGACTTCGTGGCCCAGCCCCTCAAAATCAAATCCAAATTCGGCTCTGTGATTTATGTGCGCCACAATGGGGGAGGGTGTTGCGAGCGGACGGAACAGCCAAAAAAATCATGTCCCCTTAAGCTACCGTAGGCGCGCCCGAAAGCCGGCTTACCTTCAAAAAAGGCAATTAAGGTGAACAGAAGATGCCGCATCGAGCTCATTTATCGTGTATTTGATACAGCTTTTGGCGAGGGACGGAGGTGGTCTCGGCAGCGGTGCGGAGGCGGTTCTGAATCAGAGAGTCGAAACCACAAAAAGGAGAAGCGGGAACGGCGACGCAAGAAGCATCGAACTCTATTATTACCTGAAATCAAATCACATGCCTCACGACCTCCACCGTTCAACGCGCGCCGCTAGGACATCGGCCGGTGGCCCTCGGGGTCTCATCAAATTCGGTGAATGAGCACTCTCCGTGGGAGTTGGCCGCCGGAACCACGACAATTGGGGAGAGGAGTGGAGGCCAGACGCGGGAGACGAATTGTAAGACGGGCGACCTGGGTTGATTCGCTCACTCACTGTCAAAGTGCACAACAGTTGCAGGTTTTTGCGAGTGTTTTTGCTGGAGATTTTGGCGCAAAAAAATGTTGCGAAAGACTGGCGAAAGTAGGGGTTGCACGCAAATTGGGTGTGGGCTCCGGAACGAGTTAGCCATGAAACATTCATACAAGTTCTAATTGTAGGTGCGGCTGAACGCGCCCGCCGTGCCGATCTCGAAGTGGGCCGCACGGCGTGGGAAGTCAAACGTCGTGGCACGGCAATTAATTTGAAACATTCCGACTGGAAAATGCCCTCAATTATCGGTGATTATTGTGCTGGTTTCGCGGCCTCTGTTCGAAGACGAAAAGTCGAGCTGATCAGCCTCTCGATTTAGTATTAACGGCCGGAAGTCAGAGCGACGTCATGTTATGTCGTTTTCTCGGAAGTGGCCCTCTCCTGCACCACTCAAAAGGAGAAAGCTGAAAGAAAAACTTTTAGGAGCCTTTAAAGTTTTGCAGAAACATCTAATAATTGGCGGAGGTGATTTTTTTATTCAGGCGACTGGCCTGGCCAAAATGAGGCTCGTCGCGGGAGGTCGAAGACTGCGAACGTTCAACTTCCTTAGTGTGCAATCGTCCAAGTGGTCACGCGCCGAAATGAACGACTGGTGGTTGTGGTGGTGGTGCTGGCAACAATCATTATGCCCACAGCGATCGTCTCTCTCGCCCTCTTTACTACTCGAAATCAAACGGAAATTGAGGAAGTATGACGTTTTACGGGATTAACATCAGGAAGAAGAGTGGTTGTCGGTTGCGGCTGCAGAGCATCTGAAGCCAATAAGCGGAATTACTTTGCGCGTAGTACGGCCGCCGTCGACGATTGAGACACAAAAATGACCAAATTTAGAAATGCGTGTCCACCAATTACGTCTGACCCTTGCATTAAACGTCGCTTAACGCGGAAATTCATCCGGACGAATGCAATGGACAAAAGGGCATTTGTGGAGAGATTTTGGGAAACGTTCCGGGAGCCGCGTCAAGTGGAGGCGAAAAGTCGTGTTGTGCATGAAAGTAGGCGGCGGGCCACCTCATTCCACAAAATGGAGCACAATTAGCCAAAACAACTCGTGCGGCCACACCGACATACCCCCTTATGCTGTTGTAAGCCTGTGGATGGTGATTTTGCAGCGTGCCTTCTTCTCTCCCGAAGAAAGGCAAATCTTAAGGAACCGCTCGTTAAGGCAAGCAAATGTTTCACTCCGCCATCTGGTCCCAAGGTCGTAAACTCCGTCTTTCCCTATTTGCTTTATCGCTCCGGCAGGACAAGGGGAGTGCAATTCCCCAAATTAAAGCAGTCGCCTTGTTCAGGCTTTAAGAACATACTCTCGTTTGCGGCCTTGCACTCCACAATCGGTTTTGATCTCCGGCATCATAAAAACGCTATGGAAAAAGGTCCTATATTGGGTGGGCACCTCGCGCAATTCAAGGGATCAGAAAACGGGCGCAACCGTAGAGGTCCGTGTTTTCCGGGAAACAAGGAGCGCGGAGGTGAGCGGAAATTAGGAATGCAAAGCGCGATGTGACTTGCTTATTGTATTGGGCAATCGTGAGGTTGGTGGTGGGTACACCGCGCTCGTTCGTTATGAATAATAATAGTCGTGTTTCGCGTCGGTCAAATGATCTTGAGGTCCGCTTGAAAAACGACAGATTAGACGAACGGCGGTGCTGCCCGAAACGTGCCGGATACATGTGTGATTTGATCAAAAGTCAGTGCCAAGACAAACAGGGTAGAGTTCGGAGTGGAGCGTAGGCTTTATAAGTTATTCATAGAAATAGGTGTATTTCAAAGGGATATGGTAAGATATGTCAATGTCTGACGAAACTCTCGAACTGAGAGGGGAAAATAGAAAGGACAGTTTTGTGTGTCTGTCGTTTCAAGAGCTTGGAATATGCGTTCTAGAAGGGAAGATCGGAAAGTGTTCGTATAGATAAATGAAAGAATATGGTAGGTGAATGGAAAATTTCAGGAAGTTATAGGGTCTAATTGTAGGGCAGCTATCACCCGATATTGTCCCACACCCACCAAATACAGAAGACGTTCTCTTTGAGGTTGCTACCCCACAAAGCCGGTAGCTATCCCACAACGTCTCGGATTAGAAATGCGCTTTTAGAAGTACGCAAAAAAATCATCGGTTAAAACATTCGACGATGTATTCGAAAAATGATGAATTGCTCTAGAAATTAATTTGTTATTTCTTTGTTTTCAACCCATAAAAGAGCTAGAGCAAAAACCGACAAAATGTGAGCACAACGGATGAAATGGCCCATCTGAATATTTGCAGCGTTATCCATATTGTTTCCGCCTCCGAAGCGAGATCTGATATATGCGTTTACGCAAAAGCTTTTTCCGCTCTGTTGGCAAAACAACTGAAAACAACCTAGTTTGTAGCGCCACTTGTGTTTTAGTCCGATTGGCTACAGTATACATTTGCCTCCTCTTGTGCGTGGAGCAGCCACTTATGTAATTTTACCCATGAAAATATGTTTTTATAAGCAAATAGAACTGATTTTGTTTGCGACGTTTGCTTTTTTCCTTCCTGCAAAGCAACTAGTTCCCTTAATCGTTACTCTCCGCCGTTCTCTTTGTTTTCTCTTTTTCGCCCTCTCGCTTATAGATATTTATCTTTTGGCTCCGTTCCCCACGTCGACCTAATCTAGACTAGAAGAAAATTTTGCAAAAACTCACCTTACGTTTCTTGTTCGTTGCCGTCAGGAATCTGCAAAACAGGACCCCCGGTGGGTCAAAAAGGCACAGTAGGGCCTACGAAATATTTATGCGCCTTCACAACTCGGCAAGTCATTGTCACTCAAATGGGCGCCAACTTTTATACGCTCTTCGACCTCGTCTACGAAAATTTGCCAATTCGTCCCATGGAGGCTGGGCCAAAAAACTGACGTTTTAACAAATCGTTGAGAGTTTCAGCTTCGTCTGACGGACGCCGGCATATCAATACTTAAGCCGGACCATTGATCTCCGCAGCACAAACGGAGATTAGTGCGTAATTCGGCGGAGCACATCAGGAAATGCACCGTGGATTCAAAATTTTTGCAGATGACACCGCGTCACTTTTTATTGTGTAAAGTAGCATTTCCCCCGGGAGTCGGCACGTGTCTACAAGCGGACAACAACAAATCATCGAATTGCACCCGCGGAAAGTGGCCAGAGATGACACCGCTTAGAGGCGATTTGTCGGAAGGAGGAAAATATATCAGTGCTCATTGAACTTTAGGAAGCACAAGTGAACGTGGCCCGGAAGGAAGCTCAGCTGAGAAGTCGTGGGATGTATGCTCAGCTGAAGAACGGCCGATAAAGGTGATTAATTGAGCTACATGTCCGATTTTGTGTAACGCTGGTAAAGAAGGGTGGTCGGCGCTAATTGCAGGCGGGACCATTCGGGACAAGGAATAAATTGCCGCGGTTGGTCTCCACAAAAACGGGGTTTTTTAGACGTGATCAAGTAACGCGCTCATCAACAGCAGACATACTTTCCGGCCCAGAGGCCAGAGGGCAGGGCGTACGATGTGTAATATGTTCGCGGTTCGAAATATGAGCGGCGGCGATCGGAAAATTATGGCAGATGATTATGGATGTGGTGAAGTAGCAGACAGAAGCGACGGATATAAATAAATGTTAACGACTATTATGATTGGAAAGTGAAATTTCGCGACTGAAAGACACGAAGATCTCACTCAGAAGTTCCAGTGGATGAAGGCTACAAGACAACTGACACTAAAGATTGTGTGCTCAGCTGGTCCTACGTCATTTTGGGACATGGTCGTTGGGGTCACAGATGAGGGTATATCTTATGGAGGTCGCAGTCTATCTCGCCCACTCCGAACAGATAAAGCTGTTGAAAACACTGGCATAACGTTGTTGATGACAACAAATAAGAAGAGGGAGGATAGTGTATCTATCATGAAAAGAGAAAACCAACTGGCGTCTTGGATTGAAAAACACCGTCAATGTACCTAACTTTCAGTCGAGTACTGAGTCTAAACCAAAGAGCAATGTTCAGTGACTGCGTCTTAAACCATACAGCATTTGCTATTTAAGCTGGAATTGAGAAAAAGCTCAGAATTGGGTAGAAGACGGCCCCTCTGGATAAATATTCAGCGAAATATCTTTTTGCTGTTGTGGTTACCCACATTTTTTGCTTTATATTGGCCACATTTCATGCTTATGCATAGCACAGTGGATAGCAGAGCTGCACGGCACTTCCTTCCTGAATCTACTTGCACGAAACACACTTTTTTCAGTTTTATGTTCATATTTTTAGACATTAGATATCACAGGAACAATGTGCATATTGAAATTAGAGCTAAGCGTATTGTAAACCATCCATCATCTAGTTCCTTAAATAAGCACACGATTGCAAGGTAAACCGGATTTCCCGGTTGACCAATCGGCGTCTAAAAAGCGAAAATTCAGAAAGCCGAATCCAATTTGCAGATAGACCCTTGGCTTCAGCTATACTAATCGTACATCTTAGAACAGGGAATACATCGATAATCTCTTCAGCATGATTTACAATTGAAATAAACGAGGAACACTCCCTTTTGCTCAGCGCTACTTAACTACAGTATACAAACTTCCGCTTCCACTCTCCATCACAAATCTACAACCCACACACATCTAAGCCCTTAAGAGCGGCTTCGAAAAAATGCACTTTTTGCGTCGTTCTCTACGGTCACAAATTCCAAAGTGGATTTGGCTCTTAAGGTCAGCAAGCGCGCAAAGCTCGAGTAGATGACAAAGCGCACTGCACGAGGAACTATGTGTGACTATTACTATGGAATGGCTGTCATAATGCTGAGGACAACTGTCTGCTGGGTGCAAAAAATGCCGGAGGTCGGCTGGTACAAGCTTTTTGTGGTGAATGTTGTCTCGCGAGAAATGACATGTCAGAACACCGATTCCTTAATAATCCATCAACGCAAAAAGGTATAGCCGCACGTACAAGACCAGAGATTCAAAAAGATGAACGAGAAATTCATCATAGATTACAGTGGACTGGGCCAGAGTGCAAATAATTCATGTGGCACTGAGAACGGAATTTACTGGGCATCTCGTGCCCAATAATATGTATAGGCGTTTGTGCCTTAGGTAAACGCTCATCCGTTGACGTATCTTAACTAAACAGAAACTGTCAAAATAGTGGCCTACGAGCAATAAACCAAGAGTTGGTCCGCATGTCGCGTGCCCGGCAGTGTCGTCAATGACAGGCGCTCAGGATCAAATGGGTGCAGCGAAACGAGAAAAACGTTGCAATATTGCACGGATTCTGCAACTAAAATATCATCCATCTCATATACTGTGTGTGATTAACATCAAAGAAGTTTGGCTTTGACTTTAGTTTTTTTTGGTAAACAAAATAGCATTGTAGAAAATACAAAATATCATACAAAAAAGAAAATATTACAGTCATCCTCTGATATGGTGATTTGATCGATTAGCCATATCATTAGGGTAGCCGACTGGTGTTATCAAGATAAAAGCAAAAAAACAATTGTTGAAATATGTGCAATATCGCTGGAGGTTTGAACTCTTGTTGTCATCATTGCTTGCGTTCTCAGAAGCAAGGAATCGAAGTCAAGTGCTAGCAGGAAATTAAACCCTGTCAATTAATCGAAGAAGTTCGAATCGCAGCATGATATGTCTTGGCTGTTTATGATATCTTCCAGGCATTTTGTGTAGGCACAAGTATGTAGCTCCGACAACACCGACACAACATTCAACTGTCCTCTAATCACGTTCTATCAATAAGATACGAGGAATACCTCCGAACAATGCATAATTGAAGTTCCTTTTCAAGTTCTTATGCACGGAAAATATGGACTCCACGCCTCGAAAGAAGTTTGGAATTATCTGACAACAAGGAAGCGGATAAGTTATCTGCTTCCGCATCTCATCCTCAAGGGTTATATTGCTCATATACAATTGCCGTTTATTGATCATAACGCCTAGGTGGATAAAAACAATTGAGCCGGAACTTGCGGAGATGTGTCATCCATAGCTGAGCCTGACACGTAACATGTCACATTATTGGAAGGGATATTTATAGCCGCTTGACATGCTTGACCGCTAGATGCAGACGTTAGAAGAACATGGTATGGACGTCTTGCAGGGACCGACGTTAATGGAGGCGGTAAACATAAAAGTTGCCTTAGATGAGTCAGTCAAGCTTCTGTGCGACAAGTGGGGCACGAGAAAACGTCTAAAAGCTATCGCCGACAGGAAAACACAGAAAAATAAAAGACGCAAATTTAAACAGATTTAGCTTTACGGAGTCATGACGCTTGGCGAAATTCAAGAATACAGATGAAATGTGTCATTTTCCGCCGTGGCTCCAAACAGTCAGTAACTTGATGACTGTGCGTCATCGCCAACCGTCCCGATCTCCATTCCGTTTTCACTCTTCACTTTTGTTGTCTACCCTCCTGGTGTCTACTGGCAAAGAAAACAGATTTGGTAAGAATTCGTTTCTGGGGGTTAATTTGTGGAATTTAAAACGTTTGATTCACAAAGAGAAATAAATATTCAAATAATTATTGACGAGGTATGAACCATGGCTAATTTGGGTTCTTTTTGACAACAGGAGATCGAAGAAAAGGCCAAAGAAAGACAGCTAAAAGGAGAACGCCAAAAGTAAGCGTCTATACAGTTTCTGTTGCTCTTGTCAGAGAGAACTAATGGATTATGACTTATTAACCTTGCGTAAATCACGTGATCTCCGGAATTTATAAACGGTTTTTTTAATTTGCGCTATTCAGTAATCGATTCATTCACCTTAATATTTTCAAACAAAAGTGGATCAAACGAAAGTAAAGTTACTGTTCTGCATACAGGCTTAAACTTATTCTTCAGATGTATGTGATTCTCTGTGTTTTTGCAGCACATAAGATATGATATACCGTTAAGGCTTTCAACATGATCTTCCAGTTATTTCAGGAACCCTCGCAATGACGCCTTCGGAGAACGATGTTGCTGGGAAGATCAAGAAGGACGGTAAAATTCAGGAGCCCAGCATTAATACCACTACCACTGAGGAGCACCATGGTAGGTTAACAAGAATTTGCGAGCTTCTGATGTAACAAATGGAACTCAGTCTTTCGTTACATGAACTTGAATTCTAAGTACTAGATGTTTCAGAAACGGGAGAATTTGTGTACTATGACTGCCGAACTGAGGAAGTGAATTTCAAGATTGAAAACGTGAAACACAAGACTGAAGAGAAGATAGTTTCAAGCTCCTCAACTGAAGAAGAGGATCCCCAATCTCCGACGGTTGATAACGAAGAAGAAAGCGCTATCGAAAGGCGACGTCTCATCTACTACCTCCCAACTGCAGATGGTATCCGTACCCGTAGCATCCCCGAGCGGCCAGAGTCAATCTTGCATTACAAAACGATGCGTCATCTTGATGAAAACGGTAATTCGTCCGACGAATCGGAAAGCATTCACCTCGTTGGCCTCAGCATCCCGCATCTCTCCTCGGACTGGAGCGTCAGAGGGATTTGGGGACCGCCGGGTATTAATGATATCCCTTGGTAATAACAATGATATCGATAATGATTCCGCCTCGCAATTAATTCTGCTCATATTATTGTCACATAAAACTTTACTTCTCTGTTTTTCTTCCGTTCTTCCTCATTGTGCATGTAAATCCGTTCCACCATCTACCACTCTATGAACGATATCAGTTCAGCTGTTTAAAGTAATGTTTAGCTCCTCTGCAGAATGGTTTTATCATGAATTGCGGATAACTCATTAGTTCACCGGCCTAATTAAATGCGTTTGCGATAAGAGATTCCAGGAACTGTCGACTCTATCAAATCGTAATTACTGACACCCTAAAACACGAACGACCTTCGCACCTTCATTTCTATCCGTTTTTCGCTATAAGTGCAAAATATCTGGTGTTATCTGGTGTTCAATAGAACAACTGTTCCAATGGTCAACTTTTTTCACCGATAGGTATCATGCCAAGGTCACAAAAGCAATGCATTATTGTGTCTGTGAAAAATATATCAGTTTTTGTGATGCGTAACCTCCTATCGGTGAAAACGTAGTTGTACTGTTGAACGTGGAAACACACTTAATCAGACATGACGAATGCATGTTAGAAAAAATCAAATTCCTCATGTACTTCAAGTGCCATCAGTTCAGTTTTAAAAGAGTGAACAGCATATGTGTTTGGGCATTTCGTAATGTAATTACAGACACCTTTCAAGCTTTTTCACTCGTTCATAGGCGATTCTATTTGAATATGTGATCCTTGCTCTTTTATGATTCTGTAATGTACGATTTTTTAATACACGGTACTTTCAAAACATTACATATTGCATTACAACACGATCTTTATCGGAATTTATTAATTATTAATGTGGAGGTTCCCTTAGGTCGATGATACTTCTGTGGCGACAAGGCGGTCATGTTCGGTCATGTTCGGTCGGTCATGGTCATGTTCGAGGAGGAAATGCAGCACCGCAAAGTCCTTCATCGTGTTGAAACCCTTCACAAGAAGGATGACTGAAGGTCTCGTTTCGTTTTCGATTAATCGAAACCAATAATCAGGATGACAAAATCATAATCACCATAAACAATGCAACATTTTGCAGTAGGTTTTACACATTCTTCAATTATGGTTAAAGTGAAATAAAGTTCATCGGAAACGCATTCTTTATGTGTTATGGATATTTTCTGCACTGTTGAAATCAATATTAGTTGTAATCGTAAATATATCAATTCATAGCGGCACAATACATGCTCTAAGGACTATGCCCACACCCGAATATTACCGCTATTCACCTGGCGTCATTGCCCCAAGTCAAGGTTACAAACTCTACAGTGACGTCTCAACACCATTCATCTTCGGTTTCTTCTCCACATTGTTGATGCTCGTAACCTCTTTTCAAGCTCGGGTCGGGCAAAAAAGCCAACAGACAAATAACTCAAAACGCCGAGATCATATGGCAACCACTCATCTTCCCCAAAGTGCCGATTATTCACTTTAACGCCACGCGCTGTATCACTTCCCCCTTAAGGTCATTCCGCCGACTTCGGTTCTCTCCACTCCTTTCAAAATGATCGCACGCTTCATTAGGCAAATCGGAACGGGAAACCGCTGCCGACCACAACAATGCACTTTGAGACGATCGGTTGACATTAACATATCAGTTACAGCATTGCCCGCTTTTCGCGCACAAGGGGTTAATTCGTTCGATTGTGTCCGATAAGACGATCGCTTGATGAATGCACTCTCTAATTAAGTGCGAGCGAGGAGCACGATTTGAAACCTTGGCGACACCGCGAGAACGGTCAGACGGCGAAAAAACGATCGGCGATAAATTCTCGTCGACAGATGCAGCCATTTTTGACGCCAAAAATTTGTCGGTGTCAATGACAAGTTAATTAGTGCTCTTTTCACAGCCGCTCCCTCTTTGCGGTTGCAAAAAACTCGTATTGACCGGGTCGACGAACGGAAGATCAGAAAGGAAAGGTGACAATTGGCTAGCCTAGAGTCTATTTCGAATTCTTATTCCAGCAGCTATCTAAATGAAGGAATAGTGAAGAAAAACTGGAGGAGTGATGGTATTATTTATGAAGGCAAAT
>KN168063.1:0-30714 GCA_000757755.1 Steinernema glaseri
GGGTCGGGTCACCCGAAAATTTCGGGTCAATGACACCACTGCCAACAACCAAACAAGAATCGGGAGAGGCCAAAGGGCGCTATATTTACGACGAGAAACCTTGCGATCGGCACGTCCACAGTACACTCGATGCGGAACCGACGGAGGCGATCTTCTGATACTCCGGGAGGTAAACAAAGTGAGCGCCGCCAAGAGGAGGAAACTGCAAAGGACATGTTAGCGTCCATGAAATGTTGACAGCTCCAAGGGGTTCACTTCCTCATTACTTTAGTAGCCGGGGTTCATCGTGTGGACTTTGTACATGAATGTTGAACAGGATCAGGTTTCTCGGAGGCTCAAGTATCAGTAGGATGATTGGTCGGTTGTTCTCGATATCGCTCTTCAAATTGTCTTGTTCTTTTGAACTGTTAATTCAGAATGGACATTACGTTATGTAACAGATGTCCCCCTCCTTCTCTGTATTATCTCTCTCTTCATTAGGACTGTACACTTGCCTCGTCACAGCGTTTAGGGTTGTAGTTTACGCTACACAAATCAATGTCCACTTGTTGGAATTCATTAAATGCTTTATGGTAATTTGCTGAAGACAAGACGCATGTTTTTTAGTCATCTGTGCAAAGTGTTTCCCATTTACTATACCATATACTGCTCTGCTACACATATAATATACTGTGCGATGTATGCTGACACAAGGCAGCCTTCTTTGTTTCTTGCTGCTGGCTGTAAAATGCAACGTTGATACAAGGTCTCTGGCTCATCTCTGGAACAGGGTCTCTGGCTCATCCATTAAGTTTCCATAGTGGTGAAACTTTGGCTGTTAGGTCACCCTCCTTCCTTAAAATAACCCACGTGCTTTCCTCTTCGCGCTGATAGTCTTCCCTCCACACCCGGAGTTATGATCCTGTTGTTGCACCGAAGATTTTACTGCCACGCTGTTTTGCCAAAACACCGCGACGGGCAACGTGCGTCGAGTTGTTGGCGCCTTTGAAAAAAGCTCTTTCTCTGTCACCTGCGACGGGTTACTTAACCTACAATCGAAGGCAGCAGAAATCGTACATCCATCAAGAGTTCAGAGAACGTTCAGAAGGAGATAAGATTCTGATGCGGAGAAGAAGACTTGGTGAGGAGATTCTGAGAACTCCAAAAGAACTCTTCCAAGTGGGGCTCAGGTAGAGATAGATACAGGCGGAGCTGATATATTTGGTTTTTACCCCTCACCTTTGGTGTACGAAGCCTGACGGACCTAACGTTTATTTTCATTGCGGACTTCGACCCGCAGGATGCAACATGTGTCGACTTTTCGGAGCGCCGCCACAAAAGCCACCAGAGAAGGGGCCAAGACGAGTTCAGATGGTCAATTGTCGCTACTTAGACGACAAAAAAGTTCTTACCGCCGATCAGTTCTGGACGGGAGCATAGTTTCGGCTTCTCCATTTGGTGGACAATGGCAAATGAGGGCCAGTAAGGCCAAAAAGAAGGTGCAGGTTAAGATTCTAAAGAGGTAACGATCGAAAGGAGGAATGACGTCACTTTCTGATGGTAAACCTGTTTTCCGTAAATGGGCACAAATGGAAGAAAACAAGATGCTCTGGTTCCGATTGCCTTCTTCGACAAGCGAAAATAGACGCTTGCGGTTCACACGTGGTGCAAACACGCCTTGACGGGAGAAGAAGCATCTGATCACGTCTTGCTGGTTTTGGACAAAACAAACAAACCTCGTTCTCGATAAGGCTTACAAGTAGAACATTCTCAAAATACCACATATGTACTTCTAAGCTTGGGTAGTCTTCGGCTTTGTTCAAAGGTTGCTCTTCTGAACGATCTCGCCTTGGGCTGATCCACTACCATAACGTGTCCCCTTCTATCCATTTCATGTGAAGTCTTCTGTGAGGACTTCTGGGGACCGTTCTAAAGCTCTACCAAAGTCTTCATCTCCAAAGGAGTTTCTTCCACATTGGAGGGCAAGACGAATCATAAAAGGAAACAGTTGACTGTTCAGAGTCTTTCACCACCTGCTGCTGTCCACGCTACCTAAGTGTGCCCCTTCGCCCTCTAAGACAACGTTGTTTGGTGGTGATCACCTCCGATCCGGTGGTCGTTCTCTGCGCCCACGAGGTTGCTCGCCGCGCCGGGTCCAAGGTCCACCGTCTCTCGCTCGCCCGCGTGCTCCTTCTTCAGCCTCCTTCTAGCTGGGAAACCCTCACCCGACGGACTTTGATCGTCTGCGAGGCCACGTGGGCCCCGCCCGGATCACCCTCCAGAGAACGTGCCTTATCGACCGTCAGAGCGCGCTGGCGCCGCCCCTGACTCGGCTATAAGAACGGCGCGGCGTAGGAGCCGTCGACAGTCGTCTCCGTCGAGTCATGTCTCAGAAACTTGCCAAGAACTTCTACCAGGTACCGGGTCCGTCCAAGGCGGCCAGGCTCATCCCATGCTTCTTCAGGTGGTGAAGAGCGCCCCCAAAGGGCGCTTCCACGGCATTAAGCGCAACTACGAGGTCGAAGATGTCCTCAGGCTCAAGGGCTCCATCGACATCGACTACACGTTGGCCACCCGTGGAGCCAACCGTCTCTGGCAGCTTCTTCACACCGAACCCTTCGTCGCGGCCCTTGGCGCGCAGACTGGAAACCAGGCCGTGCAGATGGTCCGCGCCGGACTTAAGGCCATCTACCTCTCAGGTACGGTATCAAGGACAGGGCTGAACTGCTTAGGCCGTTTGGAACCTTTTGGGACTTGAAATTCCCAGGAAAAGAGCCCAGGTCCACTCCTCAAGAAGGGCCTTTTCAGGCTGAACTGCTTAGATCGTTTGGAACCTTTATTTTGGGAACACTTGGGACTTGAAATCCCCTAAATCTGTTCCCTAAACCCCTGACCAAAGGTCCGCTCCTCAAGAAGGCCCTTTTCAGGCTGGCAAGTAGCCGCGGACGCCAACTCCGCCGGGGACATGTACCCCGACCAGTCGTTGTACCCAGCGAACTCCGGACCCGAGCTTGCCCGCCGCATCAACAAGGCGCTCCGCCGCGCCGACCTGGTTCGTCCGCCCTCCAGGCGCCCTCCTTGACCGCTAGTGCTTTAGATCGAGGCCAGCGAGGCGGAGGACCATCTGGCCCAGCACGACTGGTACGCGCCGATCGTGGCGGACGCCGAGGCCGGATTCGGAGGCGCTCTCAACTGCTTTGAACTGATGAAGGCGAGTGTTTTGGCCGGTTTGTTTACGACCCAGCGGGAACTGGACGGTGTAAAGGAGCGGACAAAGATCGGCGCTGTTTGCAAACAACATGAGTGATTAGACGCGCCAGCGACGCTGATAAGACGCCGCCGTGTTTTGGAGACGACGCCGGGATGGGAGACGGCACTGGGAGTACCGTAATTGGCAGAAAACAAGGTCGAAATTGTGGGGCAGAAGGGAACATTTTAGGCTGACAAACGGGAAGGGAACAGAGTAGGTGCATGCAGTGCTCTTATTTCGGGTTAAACAGACCTTTAAGGGTACGGTAGCTGCTCAAATTGTATCCATACTACAGCTCACCCACAGCTGCTGAGGCTGCGCTAACTGAGACCTAAAAAGCCATATTTGCTTCTTGAAAAGAGCGAACTTCTTGAAACTTCTGGAAAAACCGACCCTTAAGGGTAGCCCCTCAGATTAACTCACAAACAGCTGCTTAGGCCTCTCTAACTGAGACCTAAAAGGCCATATTGACAGTTGCTCCTTCAAACGACCGAACTTCTCAAAGGAAGCGAAAAATGGGCGATAGAAAAACGGAATGGGTCCCACCACGAGGACCCCTTCAAGAAGAAGACTTGTTTGACCTGTTCTTCTTCTAGGGCTACATAGAGTCCGGAGCTTCCGGAGTGCACTTCGAGGACCAACTTGGCAGCGAGAAGAAATGCGGCCACATGGGCGGCAAGGTGCTTATCCCCACGGCGCAGCACATCCGCCACCTCAACGCCGCGCGGCTTGCCGCGGACGTCTGCGGCGTCCCGACCATCATCGTGGCGCGGACGGACGCGGAGTCTTCTCGGCTCCTCACCAGCGACATCGACGAGCGGGACCACCCCCACATCGACTACGAAGCCGGCCGCACCGCTGAGGGCTTCTATCGTCTCAAGGTAGGCCCATTCCCTACTTCAAGAAGCTAACTAACCACCTTCTTTAGGACAAGACTGCCAAGCAGGCCTGCGTGGACCGCGCCGTGGCCTACGCGCCCTACTGCGACCTCATCTGGATGGAGACGTCGCACCCCTCCTTGAGCGAGGCGCGCGACTTCGCCGAAGGAGTCCATCGCCACTACCCGGACAAGATGTTCGCCTACAACTGCTCGCCCTCCTTCAACTGGAAGGCGCATCTCCGCGCCTCGGACATGGAGAAGTTCCAGCGCGAGCTCGGCGCCATGGGCTTCAAATACCAGTTCATCACGCTCGCCGGATTCCACGCCAACAACTTCAGCATCTACGACTTGGCGCGCAAGTACAAGGACCATGGCATGGCCGCCTACTCCGAGCTCCAGGAGCGCGAGTTCGACAGCGAGAAGTGAGTTTCTGAGGGTCGTGGATCTTTCTGGGGACGGGGATCTTCTTCTATGAACCACTAAACATCTCCAATTCAGGCACGGCTACACGGCGGTCAAGCACCAGCGCGAGGTGGGAACCGGCTACTTCGACGCAGTGGCCAACGCCATCTCCGGCGGACTCTCCTCCACGACGGCTCTCTCCGGCAGCACTGAAGAAGCACAGTTCTACACCCCCACGGCTCCTCCAGATGAGGACGAGATCGTCACCTTCACGGCTCCTTTGGTCCCTGGCGACGAAGCCATCTTGACTCCCGATGCCCAACGCTTCCTCAGGGAGCTCCACACTCGCTTCGAGGCGCGTCGCCAGAAGCTCCTCCAGAACCGGAAGGTCCTGCAAGCGCAGATCGACGCCGGCACCTACTTCCCCGACTTCGACCCGGCGACTGCTGGAGTGCGCGACAGCGTGTGGCATGGAGCCTCGATCCCGGAGGACCTCAAGGACCGTCGCGTGGAGATCACCGGACCCACCGACCGCAAGATGGTCATCAACGCGCTCAACAGCGGCGCTCGCGTCTTCATGGCCGACTTCGAAGACTCCAACTCGCCCACTTGGCGCAACCAGCTCGAGGGCCAGATCAACCTCTACGACGCGGCGCGCAACCAGATCTCCTACATGCACCCGACCACCAAGAAGGAGTACTCGCTCAACAAGGACCACGCCGTGCTCAAGGTCCGTCCCCGTGGCTGGCACCTTCCTGAGAAGCACGTGCTCATCGACGGCCACCCGATGAGCGGCTCACTCTTCGACTTCGGACTCTTCTTCTTCCACAACGCGCGCGCCCTTCTGGACAAGGGCAGCGGACCCTACTTCTACTTCCCGAAGCTGGAGAACGGCGAGGAGGCGCAGCTCTGGGCCGACGTCATCAAGTTCTCCGAAGACTACTTGAAGGTGCCCTCGGGCTCCACCAAGTGCACCGTGCTTATTGAGCACATCCTGGCCAGCTTCCAGATGAACGAAATCATCCACGCGCTTAAGGACCACATCGTCGGCTTGAACTGTGGCCGCTGGGACTACATCTTCTCCTACATCAAGACCTTCCGCAACCACCGCAAGTTCCTTCTCCCCGACCGCTTCCAGATCGGTAAGACCTTTTTATAAATCTACTTTCTATAAATCTATAAATTTCTTTCTATAAATCTTCTTTCTATAAATCCACTTTTAGGCATGACGGCACCCTTCCTGCGCGCCTACGCCCTCCAAACGATCAAGACGTGCCACGCGAGGAACATCTTCGCCATGGGCGGCATGGCGGCGCAGATCCCGATCAAGCACGACGCCACGGCCAACGAGAAGGCCTTCGCGATGGTGCGCGCGGACAAGGAGCGCGAGGTGACCGACGGACACGACGGCACTTGGGTGGCGCATCCCGGCCTCGTCCCCGTCGCCATGGAGGTCTTCAACCGCTCGCTGCCCGGACCCAACCAGATCGAGAAGCAGCTGGCTGCCTTCGCCGCCACCAGCGAGGATCTCACCGCCATCCCTGAAGGCACCCGCACCGAAGCCGGCTTCCGCCGCAACATCTCCGTCACCCTCGGCTACTTGGACCACTGGCTCCGCGGCGTCGGCTGTGTGCCGCTCTACAACCTCATGGAGGACGCCGCCACCGCCGAGATCTCCCGCGCCCAGCTCTGGCAGTGGCTCCGCCACGAGGCCAAGCTCGAAGGTGAGCCTTATCCTCTTTATATCCCCCTCTGACCTTCTTCTTCTTCTTGTAGATGGCACCGTGATTGACGTTCCCCTCGTGAAGCAGACGATCGCCGCGGAGACGGAGCGACGCCTCATCCGCGCTGGCTCCGTGGTCAACCGACTGCCCGAGGCCTCCGAGCTCCTGGAGAAGTTCGTGACCGAGGGCGAGCTGAGCGACTTCTTGACGCTCGACGCCTACGACAAGCTCGTCTCCGAAGGCAAATGATCGACGAGACGCGCCCACTGCCCTTCACTTGTAAATCCTCCCTCTTCTTAACGTGTAAATTCGAAGTTTTGTATAGTGTTGCTAATGTAATGAAGACTAGTTCTTGTCAGCTGGAGGGCCCTGGGGAAAGAAGTTGAGTGTGGACGCCAAGACGCACGGATATGCATGATTCCACCTTCTAGAGCTCATAGATTGGGAATTCGAGGCTTTTCTTTTGACAAAATCTATCCTATTCAATAGCTTGACAAATTATAAAAAAATTATAGCTCTACAACTTCTTGAGGATTTGCAAGAAAATGGAGTCAGATATCAAGCCTGATCAGAGACTATGAACAAGCCTGTTTTCTGAGTGTGAAGTATGGTAGAACATATTTATTTCAGGGTTAAATTAAGGCCCCCTTTGAGGAAATGAAGGCGGTTAAATCTCACTCCTTGTATATACCATATCGAAAACGGTCCATCAAGTGCGTAAACGAATCATGGATTGTATCATCACACCAGTCCTTCACGAGGTCCAGTAGACGCTCAACGCCTTTTAGGGTTAGGTTCTTGGTGTGACGATACAGCAGTTGGATAACAGTGAAATCACATCTAGCTCGGGCGCTGATAAGGATGAACCGACGAGGCTCCGGACAATCTTCTTGGAAGGTGCGGCCCTGGATCAGCTGCAAGTTGATCCAGAGAATCTTGTCGATCTGAGCCATCGATTTGAACCTTCTCTTCTCTCTGGGCGAGAGAAGAGCGAAAATCTCCTTGGGTTCAATGTCCAACCTGTTCCTGATGCCGATGACCAGCGCATGGGCATTCGGGGCGCGCTTCAAGGTTTCATTCACATCCAGGAAGAGCTCATCGAGAACGATCTTGTTGATATTTGTTCGAAGGTCGAATACCTCTCCGAACTGGGCTCTAAACGTTGACATTGAGTGGACCAAGCCCTGCAGGCTCTTCCGGAGAGGTTTAGGGAGCTTCGAGATTTGCTCGAACAGTTTCGGGCACAGTGGATGGTTTTCAAACTGGAGAGCAAGCCTAATGAGGGCCTTGTCCAGAAGCGATTGACGAACTGGGGCCATATTAGGGAGAGAGTGACTATGGGCGTCCAAGCAAGCCTTTATACATATCTGGGATAAGCGATACACTGTTTTCACACATTTCGATCTCCTTGCAACATACCGTACTCTACCGTATCTCGTAAGACGACAATTGGCCCTTCAACCTAGCTAAATCCATTGTCTTCGGTTAACCCAAGAGATATGCGTTTGATAAGAATAAAGGCCTATTCTGGGTATGTGGCAGTAAAGTCCGGGGGAGTCCACTATTCATCGGTCTACAGACTCCCGCCACGACTATATTTCTATCGAACGAGCGTCATACTATCTTCTTCAATTGCGTAAGAAGACGCCTCGCTCGAGGAGGCGACCGCCGTGATCACAAGTTCTAGTGCCAAGCATGTTTTGAGGCAGGTGGTGCTTGCGGTTTGGTCTCTTGGATGTCTTATTTTGGGCTGTTTCATCACTTCCAAATTAAATGATGGAATTGAGTGCACTGTAGAAGTGTCTTCTTGTGTGTGCGATCCTTCTGAGTTTCCGTATTTCCCTCTTTTTTTTCCTCGCGATCAAGCAAGACTTTAACGATTCGTTTCCCTGTCTCTGTCTTGTCTCGAAATAAGCTTTATTTCGAGACAGTACGCGACTCTACTTCTCTAATCCCCATAACCTCTTCAGAACTCAGAAGCAGCGAGCCATCGCAAAGGCCGGTGGCCCATGGCTTCTCGAATAGGAACTGCTACAGCCCGTGTCATAAAGAGCACCGTTCGTCGGACGCTCCCGACGAAAGCGGCTCTGACGCTGACGCCCGAGGCGGTCAGCCGCGTCAAGGACCTGCTCCAGCTCCGACCTGACATGCAGGCCCTGAAGGTATGTTTTTTTTTGTTGTTTCGAGATTCGTCCGGAACAGAGATGGTTTCAAGCTCGGATGAACGATCTCGATCGATTTCTGAGAGTCGAACTCGGCCCGGGCTTGAGCCAGTGTACCCGACTTCCGGTTCGTCTCAGAAGTCGATCCGGCCTAAGGCTTGACTTTATGCTTGTTTTGGAAATTGGGCCTCGAGTCCCAAGCTTCCAGCCGACTTAAGGAAGACATCAAAACCACACTTCTCTAACTTCTTAGGGCAAGCCGGAAGTCGAAGTGACCCCTACTAGATGCCATCTCTGATGCCCACCATCGGTAGATGCCAAAGAAGAGATGACTACTTTTGGAGGCTTTTTTAAAAGAACTTTGGCTTGAATCTATTATTTTTTATTAATTTTGTGGTGCCGTTTTGCATATTCCTTAAAGCTCTCCTAGAAGACTTCAACAATCTTTTCGCAAGACTGTTGCTGTTATTCTCTTGCAGCCCTCTTGTATTTTCTTCTAAATTGGAGATGTACTTTAAAACGAGCTCCTGGGCATTTCTTACCTCTCCCGTCCCTTCATCGTTACATCCTAGCTTAAGTCAACTTCGTTCAGATTGGAGTCCGGCAAAGAGGCTGCAACGGACTGACATACACACTGGATTACGCGAAAGAGAAGGCGAAGTTCGACGAAGAAGTCGTACAGGTAATCCCTCCACGCGTCTTCTTCATTAGTGAAACGACCCTTTCAGGACGGCGTGAAAGTATGGATCGACGCTAAGGCGCAGTTATCGCTACTAGGAACGGAGATGGACTACTCAGTATCGAAGCTGAGTTCAGAGTTTGTTTTCCGAAACCCAAACATCAAAGGAACTTGCGGATGTGGCGAAAGCTTTAGTGTTTGAATTGTACATATTTTCAAATAGGAAAAAGTCTTTATTGTTTCAAAGTGTTCTCAGCTCGACGTATGGTTAGCACCAACTGATCTTCATGATTCGTACATGTCCAGGTGGGACAGGAGGACACGGTCTTATCTTCTTCAGAAAATGACAAAAAAGGGCAAAGCAGCTCAGGGCAAGAAACAGGACACATCCGAAAATGAGGCCAAGAAGCTCGTGAAGAAGGTATCGAAGATGCCTTGTGCTATAACCAAGTTCAACTGTGCCCCGGACACGTATACCACGAACGATGGGTATGTATTTGAACGTTTGGGATTGACTTAAATAAGGATTTTTCAGTCGTCCATTGAAGCTGGAATTCAAGTGGGGCACCCACTTGACCGGGGAGGAAACCGGGTGGGTCGTGAACCTATTCGAACGCAACATGAGGGAGATGTACAACATGTCGAAGGATGGATACGACCCTGTGCAGAAGAGCCAGGAGCTCCTCGCGACCACCTCGCGGTACATCATCGTGCTGGATCCCGCTGGCGGCGCAAATGGAGAAGGCGAGAAGATCGCCTACTGCCACTACCGTATCGTCATTGATTACGGAATCCCTGTCGTCTACTGGTACGGTAGCCTTTCCTGTCTTCTCCAGTGATGTTCTTCTTTCAGCTACGAACTTCAACTGGAACCAGAATACCAGAAGCAGGGTGTGGGCACTATAATTCTGGGCATTCTCGAGAAGCTCAGCTCCCGTGCCGGTTTGACCAAGGTCATGGCTACTGTGTTCGCCTTCAATGGGAACTCCCTGTCGTTCTTCCACAAGAACGGCTACACAGACGACGCCACCAGCCCTACTGTTGAAGACGATATGGATTATTTAATTCTCAGCAAGGTAACTCCACCGGAAGAGTCCTGAGATCCTATGTTTCTTTTCGTTATTGTTTCGTTTGTTACGTTATTGTAAGTTATATAATATAAGTTCTTTTATGCTGTGATGACTGGGCGAGGAGTGCTAAACACTCTTGACATACTAAATGTTGGTTTGGAACGGTGAAATGTGGTCTCGTCCAGGTCCTTGTCTTGCGTCTTTTTAGCGAACAAAACTGATGGATCCAAACATTTCGGATCAAGCCACGGTCTGAAAGGCTCCTGAGACGAGGCTGCTATCAGTTTCATGCTCGCAAAGTGTCAGTAACGGTTCTGAAGCTGTGAATGATATTTTCGCACATGTTTACCTCGTTGATGTCACCATTTTCAGATAGTTGGATAGCACACAGGATGACGGACAGACCAAGCGAACATGAGAAGGAGCGCTCAGATCTCACAAGCGAGCTACGGGAACTAGGATATGTCCTCAACGCGGAAGGCGCCCTTGTCTCAACTGTAAGTGTCTCATCGTCTGACTGTCTCATTTGTCTCGAAAAATGTCTGCAAAAGGCTGCAATAGCGAATCGTCTTGCCATAGAGTTTAGTGTACCTTTTTGCGGAAACGTCTAGTCTACTAGTCTATCCTCTTTCTTGGTACTGTCTACTTTTTAAAGCGGTATTTGCACAAACACATACAGTAGAAAACCTGCCTTTGAAGCTTTGTTAACTACTTCAAAGCAAGGAATCATGAAACGGGAGTAATTCTTGTGACTACAATTCGATTTTCAGGAAGATGAAGAGAAGTTCAAGTACACAAATGAAGAGAACTACGACAAGGTAGGCTCGATACTTCTGAACCTGATGTATAATGAGCTGACCGACCCGGAGGGAGATTACATGTTCCAACGTCACAAGGTAACGCACTTGAAGTCGGTTAAGTCTATCCTAGGTGAACCTCTAGCCTAGTCTTCTTCTATTCCCTATAGTTCATAGAGGTTTGTCTTGAGAAGCGACTTTTATATCCTCACATCCTCAGGAATATCCTCAGGAACTATGTCCATCTTTAGTTCATCTTAAGTAGAGCACTAAACTATGCCTCCAATGCAAAACCTATCGTTCTTCCTATTCCTACTTCAGGTCGACGGCGCAGATGTCAACTACTTTGCCAGCGCGGACTACCGTACTTCTGAGACCGTCGTGTTCCTCGTTCACGGCTCAGGGAAGATACGCGCCGGCCAGTGGGCGCGTAGTCTCATGATAAACGAATCCACGGACAACGGGTCCATGATGCCGATGATAAGACACTTCCAGAAGCAGAAGTATGGCATCGTCCTCTTCGACTACAACGAACGCACTGAGGTAAGCTGCTGGTTCTATAGGCGTTTTTCAAGAGAGTATCCTACTGTAGGACGAGTGGAGCCCCATTAAAGGCTCACACGCCACCTGGCAGCACTTGATGAAGGACGATCACCTCAAGGCTAAGAGTATCGTGATTGTTGCTCATAGCTTCGGAGGCGGCGTGATCTACGAGATAGTGAGTCTATCGTTCTATTCCTGCCTAAAACAGTGTGCTTCAGCTCAAAGAGTACGATGTGGACGAGGACCAGATGCCGCCCATCAAGGCGATAGCCTACACCGACGTTGGCTTCGCTGCTCGACCCACACTGGACCTTCTCAAGCATTGGAACGACAAGCCAGCATTTTGCCATTGGATGGCCAGCGGGAAGGAGTTGGACGAGGTGATAAACCCGTATACGGTTTCTGCTGGCACCAAGGAGCACATCAGGACGACACTTCAAGCGACGGAATCGATCTTCAAGTTCGTGGAGGAGGCTTTGAAGGAGTGATTGGCCACCGTGGCCCACGTGTTATCTCATTGTTTTATTTTGTATATCCGCACCTAATATCCCCTTTTGTTTGATCGGACATTCCAGCCAATAGATATCCAAACTCTAAATTACGGATCTCCTAGGGGACAGTTCGACATGTAGAAGTCTCAAGGAGGTGTTAAGCACTTGCTGCGCCCAGGAAAGCTTCATCGCAATGCCTACTTTGATGACGGAATCTCTGCTTAAGTCTACCGTAATGCATTTCAGTCTACAGTAATCCGTTTCCATTGGGTAGTTCGAAACCATGTGTTTGTTCCGTCATTGGTGTAACCTTTTACGGTTCGATGACGCATAGGGAAAGGGCGATAAACAGTCGATGGCGAACTACAGATCCCGGCTGTTGTCATGACTCACGACATCCTTCATCGCTGGACAAGAACAGGGCGTTTCTTCTTCTGCATCTCCAATCGTCTCGCTGGAGAAGGGACATGAGTCTCTTTGTTGGAGACCAGGATTGTCTAGATTTGCAGACCTGTCTCGTCTCGTCTCTGTCTAGACCAGGATTATGCCAAAGTAGTCTCGTTGATTTGTAGACTTGTCTTGTCTCGTCTAGTCTCGTCCTCGTCTATTAGGACCCAGAAAGGGGTCCCGTTCCTAGTTGTGACATCCGAGCAAATCCACGTGTTTCGAGTCCAGTAGGTTCAAAGTAGGTGAATGCTGCACCAGAAGAGGGCGTTCCTTCTTCTGCAGCCACAATCCGAAAGCGCGTCTTCAGCTGTCCCGCTGGAAAAGGGATAAGATTCCCTTTGTTGTAGAGCAGGATTGTTCCAAAATTCTCACGTCTCCTTCTCGGCTCAGCACTACAAAGGAGGAATTGGAACACCCGAGCACACGCTAACGAGTTTCGGGAGCGGCATACTGTATGTTTAAAGTAGGGTATGCATAACCCCGCGCCTCCCACAATCCCGAACGTCTTCTCGAAGAACGTTTCTCGCGACATCTCCGCCGCCGCGCAAAGACGCTCCTTCACCCTTCCAGGGAGACGGAGCTGCCTGACAAGAGCGTCGGCGCTCTATTCACTGCAAGACGGACGCGTTTTTTACGGACGCCTCTCGTCATATCCGTGAAGAAGCCGCGCGACGAGTGTTTCTCGGATCCGCGGGGCATGTGGCGCCGCTAATGCTTGACCGACGAGGGCGCGGCGCTCGGGAACGAGTTTCCGCGGAGAAGCTCCGTCGGGATCTTCGAAAGCGAAAGGATCCCTTGGGAGATCGGCCGAGTGGACCGCAGATTGTTTCTTGCGCTCCTGAAAGTGGGTTAGCAAGGTCACCGTCCGCCGCTGGGTTTAATTGGAGAAGTACCCGTCGCCCGAGGAACCGGCGACCGGCTCCGCGGGGCCGATGCTATCGGACCCCCGAGGATTTCGTGTCTCCCGCGTGTGCTCCTACCGTATTTCGTGTCCGTTTCAAATGTCTTCTCGGGGGTGTTAGGGAGTAGAACTTCGGTAAATACTTTAACAAATGCCTAGGTAGAGGAGTATTTGGGTTACTGTAGACGGGGAAGAACTCCACCAGTTATGAGGGGTTCTTTATTGGAATTTGGGAGACCTTCATAAATAGGTTCTTGGGATATACTTCTGGATTTCCGTGTAAGAAGAACTTTTTATGTTTTGAGGAGCTAACGGATCTTTGAAGAAGTTCGTTTTGTGATATTTTAGCGATAAAGGTCCACCTATTAAGATACCGCACTCCTTGCATTGGGTAAACCTGAAAAAGCGCCTGGAACCACCCCTTTAATCGAACCCTTTCCGCGCTCTTAGATCCTTCACCACCCGGTTGCTTCGTAAGGACGTCCCATCGCGCGTGAGATTCTTGGATCCGGGAGAGCAAGGAGATCAAGCTTCTCAGCCAAAGTATCCCAAAGGAAAAGCTTCCTAGGCAGTGGTAGATACGTTTTTCTACCAGTAGATATGTTTATTATGGACCGTGGCATTTTAAATCTATTTAGGTTGACTTTCAACTGTTCCGTTCCAGTCCCAAGAAACGAAGTGAAAAAGCCTGACACTCCAAATGGTTAAAATAGGGCAAAAATTGATTAAATGAACGTCTCCACTTGAAAATTTACTTTCCCTGCGCTCCCTTTTTCTCTAATCGCGTCCTTCTCTTCGTCTTAGATCCCCGAGCGGCCGATTACTACGGAAGAACGTCTCATCGCGCGTGAAATTCCTGGATATGGGGAGCACGGAGAAGAAGCTCTCCAGCTACCGTATGCAAAGCGAAAAGTCCCTTAAAAATTGAGACTTTCATTTCAAATGGAGACTTTTCATTCCGGGAAAGTGAATGGCCATGGATTTCAGTTTCCTTAAATTTTTACCAGATTCCTATCCTAAGCAGAAGGTCGAAGAAGGTCCTATTTTTATGTCTTGGAGACTCTTCTTCTTTGGGCACCTGGTTTAAGAGGACATGGAAGCCCAGTAGTCTCAGTGGCCAGTCCAACTCCTACCTCCTTCTTGACATGTCCCCCTCCCAGGCCGACCTTCCCAAGGCCTCACTTTCTCCGCGTTTCCGGTGTGCCATCGATCGCGGCGAGTTTCCACGGATTTCGCCAATTACGGATCGTCTTGGATCGGCCGCCTGGAGGGTTGATTAAACGCGGCGGTTTATCGTAGTCGACGTCGCCCACTTGCGCCTCCGCCGCCGCCGCCGCATTATTTCGGAGAGTCGCTCGCTCGGGGGGTCCTTATTTGAACTGGAGCATCCAGACGCGCGCGCGCATCCTTCGCCTTATCTGTGTCAGCGCGATCGCCCCGCGACGTGACTCTTCTTTCCGGCGCGCGAGAATCCGTCGGGATTGATTCGGTCCCCTCAAGTGCCTGATGTCAATTTTTTGCTTCTAGACGCCGAGAGTTCCCTATGCGACCGGAGCAAAGAAGGATACAGCGCTAGAGAAGGTTTCCCAGCTCTAACAACGTCTACGCGTTCCGAAGAACATAGAAGAAGTACGGTATCGGCGGACTCAGATGAGTGCCGTCGCCAGGAGCGCTTCGCTCCTTCTGCTCCTCGTAGCCGTCTCCGTGGCCGCGCAGGTGGGTCTCTTACCGTAATCCTTACGAGGGTCGTAAATTTTAAGGTGAATTACGACTCTTTCGGGACTGATCTTATCGGGTTCTTTGTTTTACGAGGGTGCAGAGGGTGTTCCTAAGATTCCAAGGTGGGTTGGGATAACCGACAAATGCTGAAAACCTCGTGTTCTTGTAATACGTTAAAGGATGAAGTTCACATGCACTTGAGGATCTGACTTTTGGTCGAACTATGATGTTATAAGTAGCCATCAACCTGGTGGTTTAAACCTCTAAAGGCGCCAAACTTCAGAGCCCTTAGGTTCAGATCCTATAGCCCCTTTATTTTCCAAGGTTCCAAGACCTCCTTGTCCTTCTTGTTGGCACAGAAAAGTGGTAAAAACACGCCTCAAGAGGCCCGACACCTCTAGGAATGCGCCCTAATGTGTTCGCGTAAAAAACGAGGAGTTATGGGCGCGGAATTGTGCAGATCGTTCGCCTTGATCCGCCGATAATGTCTTTCGTTTTGTTGTGATGGAATCGCTTTCGCTCGCCGGAACGCTGGAACGTCGCCGACCGTATTTGCATAACACACTCCGTTTGGGCGTCTTAAAAACCTGGAACTTCCCATTTCAATTTCTAAAGACTCAAACTTCGGCTCAAAACAGTCCTCTACGCCTGGAGAACATCTCAAGCTTGCTCCTTTAAGATCGGGATCTTCCATTAGGAGTATTCGTGACCGGTTCCAATCCCAAACGTATTGAATCACAGTCGCCTCGATCCTTGGAGCCTATTTACATAACACTCGCCGGGTGCAACACTCCTCGGAACCCGTTCCTCAGCCTCTTGAGGAGTCCTTTTTGGCGCCAGCGGAACCCCCACCATTGGAGTTACTCTGTCGATTCCACCCTTTGGCGAGCAATTACCCGTGCGCGCGCTGCAGAAGTGGACCGCCGGAGTTATTAATCTTAGCAAACCGAAGGGATGCGCGAATTCCCGAGCACCTGACCCAGATCGCTGTTGCGAATAACGAATTGAGACAATAAGCCGTCGTGACGTGCGTGAGAATCTCTGGGAACTGGGGGGGGCAGAAGTGGGGTTCGGGAAGGATGGAAGAATAACTTTAAATTCAGGGGACGACGAAAGAAATTCCGCGGAGTCATCTCGACGGCATCAAGCGGATCCGGCTGATGGACGCGGCCCAGGTCCGGGCTCCCACCACGATTGTTAACGGGGAGACGGAGCCAGTCCGGGCGGGAGCCCCGCGTGCCGAGAACCCTTATGGACATAACATCGCCGGAGTGCGAAGAAGGCCGCTGGCCCACTCCGTCTCCAGTGAACAGGTAGAAACGCCGTTTTTGCGACCGCCCTCCCGCTGTGCACTCCTGACGAATGACCCCGCGAACCCTAAAGTGCACGACTGTCTGTCTGGGCTACCGTAACCGGCGTAGACAGGCGGCCTTGAAAGTTCGAATCCTTTGTGGAATCAATTAGCGATAATAGGGGGAGATGCTCGCGGATTCCCAATTTCGCGCGCATTAAAACTCGCTCCAAAACAAGAACCCGCATAATTGATTGCATGGGCTTTCGAACATTCCTGGATGGTCCTTTTTAGAGCTCGGAGGGATCCGTTCCGCACGCCTCCGCCCCTCCACGCACCACGGAAACCGAAGAGGAGAGGAAGGCCAGGATAGAGGTGAGTGTCCTTAGAACATCGAGTACATAGGGAACACAAATATGGAACCTTTCCCTTGGTCCCACAACGATCCTTCTTGCAGGCCCGCTGGCGCAAACTCGGTCCCCTCGTCAAGAAGATCGGCTACCCTTACCAGCGCCGGATGCAGATCCGGAAGATCGTGGCGGCGCTCAACGGAAAGAAGACGTCGGCGCGCCCACCGATCGCTGCGGCGCCTCTCCTGGTGACGCCGCCAACGCCCGTGGAGCTTCCTCGGCTTCGCCCCCACTTCAGCGGCCCGATTCTGTCGCGAGTGAGCGCGGAGCACGAGACCCGGAGGGAGCCGGCCATCGAGGGTGAGTGCCTTTTGGGTTGTGGGGCGACTACGATTTCCTCTCCCTTCTTCTATCGCGCCTAACGCTTCAGTCTAACGCTTCCCACGGGTACTGTAACCGGAGGGCGGATGGGGGAGTTGTCTCTCTGGTCACTCGTCTTCTTGTGAGGTTGGAGACAAGGTTCTGGTGCAGGGAGACGCGAGACGGGAAGCGGGATTCTGGAAGAAGGCGTTGGGAGAGGTAGAGATTGAGCTAAAACTGGACAGATAGGTAGATCTTCGCGTAAGGATAGAGCGAGACAACAAATGTCGACATAGACAGAGAGACATAGACGTAGACATATTTTGCAGAAAAGGTAGACATAGACTTTGACCTAAAGATAGACAAAACACATTGCAGGACACATTTCTGAACTCATAAAGAAGCATTTCTCAATTCCCAGGAAACATTTCTAAGCAGATTAAGGAGCACAGAAACCTTTCTCAATTCCCACACACGCCCCATCCCCTTAACTTTCGTGGCAGGACCCCAGTACGGTCTCGTGTTGCAGACGCCCCGACCTGGGAGCAGCGCGCTCTCCGGGTGACCACCGGGCCGCCCCGCGCCTACCACTCGCGCGTCGTCGCCGCGCCGAAGTACCACAAGTTCACGCACAAACTGTCGCATCGGCCGCGGATCCGGATCCGACGCCCAGGTGCTCCTCGGCCACTAACCCTCCGGCTTCACGCTGCTCCTTTCAGGGGAACCAGTGGCCCGCGGTGACCAGACGGCCTCCAACTCGCGGCCACTCGCGCTTCCGGAGCTGACGCCGCTGCGGCCGGCCGGAAGAGGCCGCTTCAGCCAGCGGAACCGGTTCGGAGTCGAACCCAGTTTTCCGCATATGCTTTCGCCTTCCCAGATGGCTTCCATGGCCTCTTCCTCCTCGGCGGAGCACCGATTCCGCTCGCCCGCACCTCCTCCAGGTAGAAGAAGGGAGACGGAAATCGATCGCCTAACTGCTTGAACCCCTTTCTACGGTCCTAGTTCTAACTAATCCTCGAGTTTCAGCGCGCTCCCACGAGAGCTTCGAGAGTCCTCCGACGACCTTCGAGACAGAAGCCCCAGTGGAGCCGTCGACGGGAGATTCCGGGGACAGTGGTTCCGCCTTCGGCCTCGGAGAAGAGAGCACCTTCCCGCCAGGATTCGGCGAGAACTTCGGGATCAACGGGCAGAACGTCCAGTTCCCCGGAGGACCTTCGGAGACGCCTTCTGAGACTCCGGCGACCACCGAGGCGACGACGACGCCAGAACCGACTACTACCACTACTAGAAGGTAAGATTCCGGCCCGTCAGAGGAGAAGTAGTTTCTTCTGGCTTCTTCAAACCCGAGACTGAATGTCTCTTCAGAACGACGACTGTGCGTCAGACGGCCCCTCCGCCACCTCCAGAAGCAGCCGGTCCCGTCGTGATTCCCCAGAACTCGGGTCTCCGCGCCGTCGCCCCTCCTCCGGAGTTCTCCGGCTCCGGCGGCTTCGGAAGCGGAGGCGGAAGCCCCTTCGGGAGCTTCGGAGCCGGCAGCGGAGGAGGAGGATTCGGCTCCGATGGCGGAGACCTGAGTCCCGCCGGAGGAAGCGGATTCGGACCAGGCGGAGGCGGGGGCTTCGGCTCCGGAGGATCGGGAGGAGGCAACGCCGGAGGCGCTCCCTCGGAACTGAACTCCATCGAGGACCTCTACACCGGAGAGTCGGCGCTCACTCCCAACAGGAACGGCCCCAGTGGCGACGGCTACGGCCCGCCGATCTTCCCAGGCGCCGGAGTGCCTCCTCCAGTGCCTGCGATCGGCTACGGTGGCGCCGCCGCCGGCATCCCACCGTACCCTGTGCCCGCAACCACCCAGAATCCTCCTTCGACAGTCCGGCCCTCGGCGCTCCTGAGCGCCATCTCGAAGGCGGACCGTGGCTTCAACCAGGCCATCAGCCACTTCGAGCAGGGCTCGCCTATCGAAACCGCCGCCATCGACATCCTCGAGGTGGCGTTGGGCTCGCAGAAGCTGGACAGCCAGGCGAAGCTTCTGGGACACGTCGACCGCGCCTTCGGCATTGACAACCTCCAGCGCCTCCAACGGTGGGCGAACACCGCCGGCGCCCTGGACTACTTCAAGGACAACGTAAGTCCCCTCAGAGTACCGTAGTCCACACTTCTTTGCAGCTGATAAAGTTCCTGAAGAACTACCGGCCGCCTCCCGTCGCCACGCTCCCTCCACAGGTGGAGAACTTCTTCGTGAACCCGAACGGATAACGCGCCTAGGGATATCAAGTCTTCACTGCCGAAATTGCTCAGTTCCCATTCCTCAAATGCCATTGTGTCTATAAGTTATTTGCTGAAAAGTTGATGTATATTGTGATGACGCATAGAATTTCCTAGAGTCCCTATGTCCGATCTATCTAGATGAGTTCTGCTTGTGTGCTCTGACTGTAATAATTCCGAAGCCGCTTCCAATAGAAGATCTTCTATAAATGAAATCAAACAACAATTAAACAATAACAACAAAAGGGACACAACCCGCCTGTCACTTCACCTTGAAGTAGCCCACGCTCCTTTTCGGGGCCACGAAGGTCACTCCGAAAAGGGCGTTCTTGGGAATGGCCTTCGCGATGGCCATGATCGCCTCGTCGATTGTTCCCTGCTTGGTTTCCTCGCCGGCGGTCATTTCCAGAAGACAAAGGGCGTGCTCCATCAGCCTCGGCCTCACCTTCTCCACGTAGTCTTCGCAGTCCTCGGCTTCAGCGTCGAATACCGTATAGCTGAAGAGGTTCTTTGTGAAGGGAGCAAGCAGGGATTTGAGAGAACTCACTTCTTACTCGATTTCCCAGTTACTTTCTCCAAAGGAGTGAACGGCGCAAGGATGACATTCTGCTTGCTGTTCTTCAGGAGGGTGTTCAGCGGACGTAAGGAGCTCGTGTGCTCTATTCTGAGGAGATCACTAAAAAAACTTCATAGAATCACAGAAACCCGGCTCCACTGACTTGTACTCGTATACTTCCCCGTCGGATACTTCTTCTTCTCTTCCCGAGACCGAACAACACTTGACGCAGTTCGTGGCGTCCTGAGCTCCTTCTTTCATACATGTGCACCCGGCCACGATGCACATCACTCCCATAGGATGCTCACAGGACTTGCAATTGGGCTTCCCTCTCTTCCCGTTAGCAATCTTCTTGACGTCCAATTTCAGCTTCTTCATCGAGGGGGACTGCGCAAACTCGGACTTGGTCATGACCTTCTCCGGAGAAAGGTTCTTCTCCTTGACCCAGTCGTCGAAGTTCCAGCCGAGAAGAACGTTTCCGAAGGTGGCACCATTCTCCATCTTGAGCTTGAGAAGGCGCATCGCATACCAAGCGTCTTCTACGGAACAATGGCCATGCGTTCCCTGGATGTCCTCGCCAAGGAAGATATAGCACAGATTGCGCAGGGAACAGCGCTTGTGCTCCGCTCCAGATATGTTGTAGATCAGGGAGACGTCAATGCAGAATCTGAAATGGCTTCTTGGCTTATGGGAATTCAAAGGAATTGATAGAAAGGACAGTAGGTCGCCCCTACGGATCCCATATCATAGCTTCTCAGAGGCACACATTAGTCCATATCACTTACGGATGGGAGAAACGAAGAGTTTTGAGATCGAATTCGAGGGAATGGCCGACGAGTATGGCGTCGGGAGGGAGAAGATGGACAAGGGCCTTCTGCACGTCGGAGAGAGTAGTCGTTACGTTGTGCATCATGGTCGCAGTGATGCCACTATACTTGGTGACGTAGTCCGTAATTTCCCTGCTGGGCTTGACCAGCGTGTCGAGCACTACCGTACCCTTCTCGTCGACCTGGAAAGCTTTTAAGATTAAGAACTTTCAGAAGGGAAAACATACGATCGAAATCCGAGTGAGCTCTGATTGGCCTCCAGTTGTGACGCACATTTCGCAGTCAATGGCGTAGAGTGGGGAGTTCGGCGTGAGCTTCTTGTACTTCTCCCGGGAGGGCATGATCTCCAATCCGCCTACTTCCGTGTAGTTCGGGAACGGGTAGTGGAATCTGATGTTTTGGTCGACCGTGTTGACCAGTTTCAGTTTGAGATCATCGCCGTTGCCGAGGCCCTTCTCGATCTTCTCCCTCACGTCCGGGTGCGTCTTGAGATGCTCCTGGAGCTCGAGCATCGGGGAGACGGGCACGTTGCAGAGGGCTTCCCAGAAACTGATGCGGTCGCTTAGTTGAGAGTCGAGGATGATCCATTCTCGGTCGAAGAATTTGTGGGTTTCTGACTTGCTTCCATCAAGCATCTGAAGGAGAGATGTTAGGTGACTTCTTGGATCAAAGTTGCCATCAAAAGCAGCTCTATGCTCATGGGATCAATGGCAAGTGTGACCAGAGTGGAGCTGCCCTGTTCCTATCTAAGAAGCAGAAGTAGAACTCACGATGTGTTCGTCCAAGCAGTTGACTCGCAGGAAGACATTCTGGACGACGCTCGACTTTGCACCGAAGTTGCACCAAACGGGCCTTCGGTTCAGTCCATAGAGCGAAGTGTGGAGGAGATCAGCGATATCTGCAACGCATAAGATTATCCAAGTACTTAGGACCATCGCCAGCTCACCTCTGTGGCATATCTTCCGTCCATTGAGCTTGTCGAGCCGGAACACAAGCTTTGGTCCCTTCTCCTTGGATGCTTTTGTGTCCCTCATTCGTTTTGCCATCTCAGGATCTAAAGTGGCGCCAGTAGATTGGAACCGAGCCAAGCTGAAGTACCTTCTAATATGGCGCGAAGTTCTTCTTCAGCGGGCGTCTCCACGTCGAGCTGTCCGCCGGATAGAAGTTGGAACTCGTGGTACTTAAGTCTCCGACGTTTCAGGAGACGTTGCTCTCGCTTCTCAGACGCTGTAGACGAGACAGACCGTCTGTCTCGGGGCATGCTCGAAGACAAGACATCGCGAAATTTGAATTTCGCCAAACGACAGTATGACATCCTTTATCGCTCAGGGTAGAATGTTGGGAGCGATGTGTGTGGCCGAGGCACCATAAGTTCGATGGAATAGGGGTGCTTTTGAATTTGAGACAAATTTTGACTGAGAACTGATAGTGAGCACTTGAGAAATTTGTCAAGATTAAGTCAGCCGTTCTCTCTCATGCAGAGAAAGGAAGAAGTATGTGTCAAAGGGTCCAAGGCGTGTAACAGGAGGACATTCTGTAGAGGACAGCTCCAAAGTTCGTCAAGGGACTGTTCAATGCTTCATATTAGAGCCCAAATATCCAACCTGATATTGTCAACAGTGATATCCAAGTCGAAACGTCCACCGTCTGCTGAACCTTTGCTCATTTTTCGTCCACAATTGTCCACTTCGACTCCGCTCTCAAGTAAACCGCCCAAGTAGATGCTGCAAAATGTTTCCTCTCGACGAGCTCTAGATGCAAATCATAGAATCGAATTTTCCGTTTGGACGATTTACTTGTTAGCACTTGTCTTTTGTAAATTTCCCGCTAGTACATATGACACTTGGCAAACCTCCCTTGTCAGCCCTTGGAATTGTGGTCAGCTTAAGTAGTTGACTGATTAAAGAGCTCACTTGCTCTATTTCCTAGCTTGTGCTCAACTTCGAGATCAGTGGCATACGGTAATCTGGTGCTAGGGCTCGTCTTCTGAATTTCAAGTTTCGACATTGATCGACATTCTCATCGACGGAAATGCTCAAACGATCACCCCCAACGATTTGGACTCTTTAAAGAAAAGGAAAAACGAGTTACCAACATGGCCGCCTCTTCTCAGCTGAGGCCATGGTCGTCCGCTTAGGAAGAAGCTTCGACTGATAAGGACCGTCGTCGTTTGATTACTTAGTCATCGCTGCGAACGATTTACGTCGCCTGGCATAACCGTTCCTTCGTTCCACGTTCTATTGTACTACTTCACTAGCTGTCAATAAGTAAAGTTGCCTATGTGTGATGATAATCAGTTCAAACCTACTGACTCTTTTTTCCGCATTTTAGAGCCTGTAGAACCCACATGAACTGGGTACCCTATACTCATTGGCATAGGTGTCATTGATTTGATGACACACCTGCTTGCAGGTATTTACATACTCAATTGTCGAATGCTTCTAAGATGAAAGTTCTGAAGGGTCCCTTGCTGGTCTCCTTAGGCTCAAACTTCCTTTGTGATCGTCCTTTACGCGAAGCCCACCCTGGTTTCATCACATATATACTATTCCAGCTCAGAAGGTTCAAGCCATGTGGCTGACGAAGCTCACCGTCCCTGATGAGATAAAAGAAGCGATCGCTTTCACAGTCAAGGACGGTTGGCTGTATTACTTCGACTCGGAAGGAGAGCTAAGGATGTACAATTTGACCACTGGAGAGGAGGAACAACTTCAAATAGGTCTGCCATGAATGTTTTATGAAAGCGAACCTCTATCTGTAGAAGGCTGCGAAGGATCTCCACGGGAGATCTTCTGCGTGAATGGACGGATCAATGTCCAGTTCCGTCATTATGGCCATAATAATTTCGTTGAACTGGAGTTTGACGCCACCGAGCCTGGAGTTGCCAGTGTCGAGAGGTGGGAGCAGGGCTGTGCGATACTCGATATTTACTCGATACTCGATACTTTTTCAAAACGCTCGATATTCGATACCTATACTCGATACTTTTTGAATTTCGCCCTCTACTAAATATTTCCTTAATAGTAGAAGGCAAAATTCAAAAAGTATCGAGTATCGGTATCGAATATCGAGCGTTTTGAAAAAGTATCGAGTATCGAGTATCGAGTAAATATCGAGTATCGCACAGCCCTGGGTGGGAGTCCTTAGGACGGTCAGTTCACCCACACGATCAGCTTCCAGCAGCATTTGACGTTTCAGTGGCGTCGAGGTGCACTTGTCCTCATCATCAGCTGTCCAAGTAGGCGATCGAGTCTTCTGCTTGGAGAACTACCGCCTTTACGAAGGCATCGGTAAGTGCTCTGGAGTATCACCTTCTAACCTGGCCAGATCCACTTTACAATCTTTTCACCTGGAAAGGCCAGATGTGCTTCGTGACCAAGGAGGACGGTCAGTTCTTCTTGAATTCCTTTCCTCTGGAAGGCGAGAGCCATCAGCTGACAAGGAGACCACTGAAGCTACTTGATGGAGCTGAGGAGGCACTTGATCGGGAATGTCGGTCATTCGTTTGCGGAGACGTTGCTTACAGCTTCTATTCTTCCTCTACTGGCGACATTAACCTTGTGCAGATGGATCTGAAGTAGGTCCTCACCGAGGAGAATTGGAGCTGACCAAGTTCAGGGTCTGTACAGTAGAAGACATAACAAACGAAGTGGTGCACCTGGGAGATATGCGAGGCATACTTGACGGTGCAGAAGATGGGGAGGCGATCTACTTATTGGGCCTCGACAAGGACGACGACCGCGTCTTGTGGAAGATGGTACTTTCCTTTCCGATTTTCCACTGTATTCTTCACTCCTAGGAGACACTCGGCGACCCTTCGGACACCGTCAGAGACGACTTCTGCTGTGGGATCTGCCTCCAGCTCTTCGAAGCTCCTAAAGTACTCCCCTGTGGCCACTCCATCTGCGCTGGCTGTGAGAGTATGGTAGGAGTGGAAAACGGACTGAATGCGAAGGAGCTGACTTGTCCCTTTTGTCGAAAGAGCGTCGTTCTAGGGGCAGGGGAAACACTCCCGATGAACTATGCCCTCCAGAGTGAGCTTCTTCTCATGTGCCCCTAAGCTAACCTTGGTGTTTAGGTGTTATAGAGAGCTCGATGACCAGCTTAAGGACAAGGGAAGATCCTTTTCTATGCTCCACCTGTAGAACTGGTCGAAAGAGAGAACACTGTAGGACATGCACGGGCGGAGCTAAGAGGGTCGACAGAGCGAAGAAGGCTGTGTCGTTGGATGTTCTCCTTTGGGGAACGTGCGAGATTCTGAAGTTTCTTCGCGGTCAGCTCTATCAGCTGCTTTCCTATGTCCCGTTGTTACCAGTTGTCGATGGCCATAGAAGTGAAGATGGAGATGATTGTTGAGGACTCTCATGGTGGATAATGACATTGCCTTAATCTGATGTACTGTACTCGAAGGTCCGGTGATGTACTCATTTGTAAAGGGAGTAGAAGGCGACCGAGATCGTCCTCAAGGTCAAAGGGAATAAAAGAGGACAGCCGGAAAGTGTTTGTCATTTTAGATACGATAGCTCTGGTAGTAGATACGGTATTACGCTTCCTGGGTTCATTCAGGTGCATTGGATGCTGGGTGCATTCAGCTGTGCAGATAGGATTTGGAATATTTTTAGAAGACAAGCAAACTGTCGATGTCGGCCTCCCGCCACAGCAAACGAAGGTCCTGGACTCTAATCTTGTGGTTTTCCTCGACCGCCGCACCGGTTCCGACGCTTGGAGTCGGCATGTTTATCTATTGGGTGCCAATGAGTCAGTGATGATCACACCGGTCACTAGGAGGAGGAACCACTTCACAAATAATTGCGTAATTCTGCGTAACTGCGTAACTCTGAATTTCGCATGTCATGTGGTTCCCTTGTGAGCCTCACGATCCGGCTCTTCTGTGCGCTCTATCTCTACTCCCTAATTTTAGATCGCCGGATCGTTTCCGGTCATGAAAGACCCTATCCTTCTGTGAGCAGAGATAGACGGTTGCAATTTTCTTCGGTTACCAGTTTCGGTTAACCAAAACCAAAAACCGGTACTATGTCGGCTTCCGCTGCAGCCTTAGCTGATCGCGATCAAGGTTTTCGCGTCTGTTTTCGCGCCATGACTTATTTCTCTCGAGTTATACATGAACTTATGCGATATTCTGCCGTTGTTGGTAAAAAGATCACAATTGGAAATTTCATCATGACGTTCAACAAACATGATTTTATTTGGACTCGGACTCGAGTTGTGAACACCTCCGAATCAACGGAAAATAAGACTCATTCGACTTTAATTCGTACGGTCCCAACTCCCATTCTGGCCATAATCCATGTTCTAATAAAAAAGCAAACTTTTCGGTTATGGTAAAGGTCACCAACATGGGTCAACCGATCGGCCCGTAAAATAGTGTTTATACTTATGGTTATACACATTTATCGTACACATTTATGTTTATACACATTTATACTTATGGATCGGTTGTTTTTAGATATAAAACTTGGATTATGATCGTTTTACACATACTCATATCATGCATCTACATGGACGTGTGCGTTTTGGTACACATCACAGACCTTGAATTCGGGCAGAAAATAAAGAAGCAGAAGGGGCACAAGGGCTCCGCTCTAAGAAACCATAAACCGATAACCGTCCATCTCTGCTTGTGAGGCTCACGATCCGGCTTCTCTGTGCGCTCTATCTTCGCTCCTTTCAGTCTTCGCTTAATATTTTAGATCGTCCTATAGTCTCCGGTGATGAAGCTGACGAAGGTCGACGTCCCAGAGCGAGTGAAGAACTACTCGTTCACGGTGAAGGATGGCTGGCTATACTACTTCTCGCTGCACGAACGAACATGGGACCTCCGAATGTACAATCTGTTGACCGCGGAGGACAAAGACTTCTTGAAAGGTTTGATCAGTTCAAGTTGGCGATGGAGACAAGAGGGTATCTGAAGGTGTCGAGGGAACTCCGTGGTGGACGCTCTGTGTGAACGGACGGATCCACGTGGTATTCTACCACATTGGTTACTATGCTCTGGAATTGGATAGTGATGCCGACGAGCCTCAAGGAGCTAGGATTGCGCGGACAGAAGCTTTGGGATGGTAGGTGCCGACTATGACCGTTGAAGTATGTACCCCAAGTGTGTACTGACTTACGAACTGACAGTAGGGCTGCTTTCAAATGAGGTAATATAAAAAAGACAGAGCAAAAGGCAAAAAAAAAGAACAACAAAAAATTTTAGTTAATTTTTCTCACTGAATTCTTTGAATTTTTAGTGAATTTTAGTGAATTTTTTTATTTTTGCCAGCCCCTAAGCCCTTGCACACTTGGGGCTTACCCCTATTCTCTTACCCTCTTAATCGCTGCTACTCAAGGCGACCTCTCGGTCTTGTCCAGAAGATGTTCTCCTCGGCGATCCACGTGGACGATCGAATATTTTGTTTGGAAAACTCTCGGTTCTACGCAGAGAGTGACGTCGGTAAGTGGACCGTCATAAGCCGCTCTATCTTGACCAGATAAACGCTACAACGTCTTCACCTGGAGAGGTCGCATGTGCTACGTTACCAAGAAGGACGGTCAGTTCTTTCTGGGCTCCTTTCCTCTAGAAGGCGACAGAGGTCGGACGCTAAGGCCGCTGACTATAGTTAATGACGCCACGAAGGCACTGGACAGTCGACCAGAGCGCTCCTTCGTTCGAGAGGATATCGTTTACAGCCTCTACACTTCATCTACCGATGGTACCCGTCTTCTACAGCTGAACCTACAGTAAGTAGATAGCCTGGTTTAAAAAGTCCATAAACCAATCTTTAGGGATTGTACTGTAGGAGATGTGACGGACAAAGTAGAAAATCTGAGCGATATAAGAAACGTCTTTGATGGCACAGAAGACGATGGGACGATCTACTTCTTGGGCCTTGACAAGGACAGGAACCGCGTCTTGTGGAAGGTCGACATAGTACTTCCCGTGCCAATTGATAATCCTATTCAAACTGCTCCACTTGGCGTCTTTCCGGACTCGATATTGGATGACTTCTGCTGTGGGATCTGTCATGAACCCTTCGAGGTTCCTAAGGTCTTCCCCTGCGGTCACACGATCTGCGCGAGCTGTGAGGGTCAGATTGGGAAAAAGACGGAGAAGAAGGGTAAAGAGAAGAAGAAGCTAACCTGTCCCTTCTGTCAACGGAGTGTTCTCTTGGAGGCGGACGAAACACTCCCTACGAACTACGCCCTCCAGAGTGAGCTCCTTGGGGCATGACCCTTCCTTATGCCCTGTGTTTAGACGTGATAGAGAGCTTGATGTCCAATTCAGAAATCTTGGAGGACTCCTTCTTGTGCTCCACCTGTGGAACGCGCCAGAAGAAGGAGAATTATTTTTACTGTAGAACGTGCTCAGGCGCAGCAAAGACCGAAAAGAAGTCGATTTTCGCCAAAGCGGTGTCCTTGCTTCCTTGTAGGAAAGATACACCTCTTACAACCACTGACAAGAAGGTGAGTAGAACTCAGAAGGAAAATAGTCCAAAAGGTGGAAACTTCGAGTACTTTCCTTGTCAGATTAAAGAATGTCGCTTTCTCGCAGGTTCTTGTTTGTGGAAAGTGTGCCTTCCTTAAGCACATAGATCACGATTACGCACCGGAGACTCTTTCTAATCGAAGAACCAAGGAGAACGCTCTTCCTGTGGAACACTGGGAGATCAGCGCGAAGGACGCCTTCGGAATCCTTGAATCTATTGGGTTGGTGCGTATGAGATGATTTATGACTTCGATGTCGTCTATACTTGCGGTGTGTATTAATAAGGACATACACGTGCAAACACTGCCATAGACCGACTCGTAGAGCGAAAACAAAGATAACATTTAGTAATAAATGTGATACGGCAGTACCCTAACAAGAAGCTCTTGCTGACAGGAAACGCTTTATCTAGGAAAGCTTAAAGGAACAGGTTAAGGGGCCAGATAATTTCTTGCTCCCACTGGTCGACAATGGATAACCTGACAAGAAAGTTGGCACGGCGCTTCTAATGAAGACGGCGACGAAGAGGTCGTCATGACCGGCCGTGTTTACAACGTTCCTATATTTAGCCCCCATGCACGAACACGAAACGTACACTTCTGAAGAGTCAATAATAACCCGCGCTCCCATACTCCGCATCTGAACGGGATTGTAGAGAGTGGGTGAATAGTTGCGAAAACGATGTGTGCTACAAGAATTGTTATTAATCAGCAAAAGAGTGTTGCAATATGTGCGAAACCGGTAATAAGCTCCGGACGGCGCAACTGGCCATAAAAATAAACGATTGCATTACGATAGCTTCTATCAATGAATGCGCTTATTTGGGAAAACAACACATACTATGTATGTATAATACAACGACAATAAATATATATGTTTATGCTTTTCATGCAATTCTTCTCCCGGTCGGAAGCAGAGGTGGGTACCCGAAACCCGAACCCACCTCTGGTCGGAAGTATCGGGCCGGACCCTGTTTTTTTTTTCACTGGTTAAAAGGTATTTGTTTTTAACAGGCAGTCTTTACTCTACTCTTGTTTTTCCTGTTTCTATTGCACTCTGGGCCTGCTTAGGAAGTCCACTGATAAGGATTCACATATTACTGTTTGCCGTTCTCTCATCACTTCATAGTTGTTCGTTGTCATTCTCAGAGTCTGTGATGGTTTCCCACTAGGTTCTCGAGGCTACTTGAGTTGAACTACTTCTATACGCTCCTATATTTAGCCCCCTCCCCCTGCGAGCCTCTTCTGATGTAGACGCTTTCGAAAGTTCAGCAGCTACTGCTGACTTGCGCTACATAGAAAAACCCGATTTTTTAGAGCGCGACAATTTTTTTTCGACCGCTTGCAATATTTTTAGCAAAATTCTAATTTCAGCTCGAAGATATGAAAGTCACAAAGGTAGTTGACCTCCCTGACACAGTAAAAGAATCAAAATATTTCGCTGTCATTGACCAATCGCTGTATTACACATGGCAAGGACGTTTGCGAAAATACAATACATCTACCGGAGAAGAAAAGGAGGTTACAATAAGTTTTGCGAAATTGGCTTTCGTACACGCGGTATTTTGTGTGAATGGACGGATCAACGTGCTTGTCTCTAACGGTGACAGTAGCTATTTTTTTCTTGAACTGGAGTTTGACATCTTTCAACCCGAATTCGTCAAAGTTGGGCGAACGAGATACATTGAAGGGTAAGATCTGCCATTTGTTTTGAAGAATAACTTTTTTTTCTAGTTTCTGTATCAGGGAAGGGTTTAGATTATGGTCACCATCAATTGTCCAAGTAGGAGACAGTGTCTTCTGCTTGGAAAACTACCGGTTTTTCGAAGGCATTTGTAAGTATTTTACAGTATGCTCTAGAGTATTACCCTCTCATCTGGTCAGATCAACAGTACAACCTCTTCACCTGGAGAGATGAAATGTGTTTTGTCACGAAGGAGGACGAGCAGTTCTTCTTCAACTCCTTTCCTCTGGAGTGTAAGAGTCGTCGGACGGCGATAAAACCACTGGACCTACTTGATAACGGTATTTATGATCTGGAGCCGCTGCACGGATCCTTTGTACACGGCAATGCTGTATACAGCTTCTTTTATTTCCAGTCTGATATGGTCAAAGATATTTTCTCTCGCTGTCTGCGATGGAACCTACGGTTAGTATTGGGTTGTCGCATTGAAAACTGGACACCGCTTGGACGTCGTTTATATTTGCTGTATACTTGAGTAGAGACAAATACGTTTTTGCGCTGCTATTAGCAGTCGATCCTCTTCCCTACTAATATGCGGTCGCCCCTTGATTGTGTGATTATTGCTGCTTTTTGAACTGTTTTGTTCACCGCACCCAAAAAATTTGACTCTGAGATCGTCAACATGGCAGGTTAAATATGCTTCTAAAAATTCATCTGTGCACCAACGAGCTGCATGCCTCAAGCACGTTTAAGACAAGGGTCCGCCATTTACAGAAACGTGTAGAAAATTGTTTGGAAAAATTGAAACGCAGTTGAAAAAATTGCAGATGAAAAAGTCTATCAAAGAAA